>SSNS01000083.1:397516-575756 GCA_006937985.1 Aphyosemion australe | reverse complement strand
TGTATTGTATTGTATTGTATTGTATTGTATTGTATTGTATTGCATGGCATTGTATTGCATTGCATTGTATTGTATTGCATTGCATTGTATTGTATTGTATTGTATTGTATTGTATTGTATTGTATTGTATTGTATTGTATTATATTGTATTGTATTGTATTGTATTGTATTGTATTGTATTGAGGGCTACAAAGAGGAAGCTAAAGATGTTGTGATAAGTCATATTTTACCATCAGAGATGTTTAATTAGGAGAAATGCCTTCATATCTAGCTTTGGTTCTGGTTTAATAAGAGTGTGCTTTAAATAAAGCATCTATAGGAGAGGCCAAAATGATCATTATGACTGATTTAAATGTTTAAGGAGTGTGTGTTTTTGTAGCCATACTTTATTTAGATAAGCACTATCTGCTTGACATGAATCATGTTACACAGTTCATGAAGAGGCCTTTAAAAGAGACAGTGAGTGTTTGCTGTAAGGTCAAACTACCCACCAGCAGGCTTTTTTTTTTTTGCTTGTGCTGTTGTGAGAACTGCTCATGGTCAAGCATTTCAACTGCCCTCGGGCACGCTGCAGCTGAACACACTCCTCTTCCCAACACTTATATACATTCAATAAATTTTAGACACATTTCCTTAGAAATGATCCCTCATTTAAAACATTATTAACCTCAAAACCAGGTCTGGTCTTAACCTTAAATCAAGTCTTTGGTTGAAAGTTGAATGAGTGGCAATAGAGGCCTCCAAAATGCAATGTGACAGATTTACGTCCTTACAGCGTAAGCAGTTCCTGTGCGCACGCATATACATATACACAGCAAGCAATTTTGTCAAAGAGCGCCCCTAAATATAGCCTCTGTGGTGTTATTA
Organism: Aphyosemion australe; assembly: GCA_006937985.1. Taxonomy (NCBI): domain Eukaryota; kingdom Metazoa; phylum Chordata; class Actinopteri; order Cyprinodontiformes; family Nothobranchiidae; genus Aphyosemion; species Aphyosemion australe. The sequence continues at coordinate 574,889 of SSNS01000083.1, read as the reverse complement.
TCACAGCAGGGGTAGGGCTCTGTTATCTCCCACCCTTCACTCCCATTGTTTTACTACTCCAGCAGATGACAGCTTCACAAAAGCTGGGGCCCCGTTGCTCTGTATATGGCCTGTTACATAAGACCCCAAGTGATGCTGGAATAGTTTGCTTATTTTACTCCAATTGTAACACTTTATAAATGATTTTATGTCAGGTTTTATGTGTGTAGGAGAAAGTGTTTTGGGCTGCATTCCCTCTCTAGTAGCAGCTGGCCCTAAAGTCGAGGCTGACCGAGGGATTCTACCCTAAAAACTAAATTCTATTTGTGTGTGTTGCTGCAGCAAAGAACAATCAAGCAAGTGTCCAAGCAACACCTGGACTCTAATTGTTAGGGAGGACCAACTCACCACTATGCTTCCTTTTTGTTATTAGGCACTGGGGTGAAAATACCCAACGAGGGCTTGAATAGTCACCTACTGAATGCTTCAAACCCCCCACCACCCACTGTGCCACCAGGCCTGAGACCACCTGGCAAGGCGGGACCCTCTTTCATAAAAGCTATTGTCACCAGTGCTGGATATGTGTGGTGAGCACTGGCCTGTTTCAGCGTGTCCCCAACAACAACAACACAAACAACAACAAAAAAACTTAGCATGCAACTATTTTTCTCATGACACACACATTCAAAGTGGGACACCAAACACAGCAGGGCTGGTCCATGCAATAGCGTAGCATCAGCGCTGCTAGTGGTACTGTATGGAGTAGCACAGGATCTGGTGTGGTCTGTTACCATAACAGGTCGACAACAAAAATCTGCTGATGTAGGATAAATATACCTAAATTGTTTGTTTTAAACAAATATATACAGTGCTATGAAAAAGTATTCATCTCCTTATTCCTAATCTTTTTCTGATATTGAAAATTGTTTGCTGATTTGAAACATTTAAGTTTGACAAAAAAGCAAAGGGTGTTGTTGCTTTAAAGGACAATCACAGAGCTCGGTTTGTTTTATACGGAAGCACATTGCTGTCAGAGCAAGGAAATAAAAAAGTAGCAATATCTAATTATAACGACTTTTAAATATCATTACAAATGAGTTACTGGGCCTTCGTCAATGTCCTTGCTCTGACAGCAACATGCTTCCATACTTTTTAATATTTCTGAGTCTTTTGAAAATCCGTACGGGGTCCCTTAGGGGTCCATTTTGTGTCCACAGCTCTTCAGTTTGTATATGTGGCCTTCAGGGTCAATTTGTTTAGAAACCATCCTGTTTCACGGCTTCCTTGATGATATACAGATCTATTGGCTTAAGTCTTGAAACTTTATTGAAATGTATGGAAGCTCCGAAATTTAAAGTCCCAAAGGCAAGGGAATAAAATATTTTTGAAGACCCTTTTTATAAGTTGGACCACATTTTCTTTTTCTCTTGGTTTTAAAGGTCAGGTAAAAAAAATCTGGATTTAAAATATTTTAAAGTTTTTTGTTTAGGTCCTGAAGGGCAAGTGAAAAAAAAATCTCTAATTTTTTAAGTATATTTTTTTGTTCTCATCCAACACACAGCAAAAGAATACAAAACATTTTATAAGTCTTTTTCGTGCTTAGGCCTTGAAGGGCAAGTGAAAAAAAGTGTGTATTTTTGTAAAACCTTTTCTGTAATTGTTTTTCCCCTTGCCTCTTTTGGGCTTCCATAGGAGTGTCTAAAGGATTTCCAAGGTCAAAAGTCATCGGGTTTGTGTCTCAACATTTATATGGACCCTCTTGACCCCTCGGCTCCGTTCATTACTCAGATTTTATGAAAATGCACCACCGTGAGCTATTACAGTAAAAACCGTCTCAGGATAACTGTAACCATCTGTGTGTTTCTTCGAATGCGAACACGATTATCCCTGCTTCTGGGTCGTGATGCCAGGCCATCCGCTTCCAAGTCCTCATATCTCTGCAGAGCACAGAGGATGGTCTGTTCTCACAATGATTAGAGGCGCAAACATTAATGAGGTTTAAAGGAAAATTAACATTCCTCCTCTTTGACGTCACAGAGTGCCAGTGTTTTCATCAAAACAGGCTGAGAGGTCAGACAGGATTTCCCTCACCGGTAACAGTTGGCTACACAAATACAGACCTGAAAACAAACATGTTATTGGGGAGAAGGCCACAGGAAAAGCCAAACAAAGCACCTGTGACGTAACAGCTGAAAATAAATCACATTTCTCATCGCTCAATGGGCCTCAAAGCTTTCCTCAAGAGCAGCAACTTATTTGGCTCTCAGGACTTAAAAGTTCAAAAATGACCAGGCAATGCACATAATTATCTCTCTGATTGATTTATCGCAAAATAAAACAATCGGTATAAACCATGAATGCTGGAAAGGTTAGCTTTTTGGTCTGATTTGCTCAGACTTCCACAATCCGACTTTAAACTTGCAAAACACTCTATCGTCCCCAATGAGCAATCCCTACAGTCATACACATCATACAGCATACATAATGAATGTTAGTAAAAAAGACACACAGACACAACTCATTCAATATTGAAGTTACAATTTTTAATCTGGATTTCCTCAACGCTTCTCACCAAGGACCATTTTGAATCCCAACAGCCAGGGGAATAAAGGACCTCAGATTGATCTTCTTTTCCTGGTTTCCGGGCTTTCCACCTGACCCTGAACTCCAGGTCCCTTAAATCGACCCCAGAGACCTTGATCAAGCCCAGCAACCTTGTTCTGTTTGCCGTACTGAGCTTCCCATACCAACCTACCATCCCAAATGATAAAACAGATTCAATAAAATAAATAAATAAATAAATAAATTCTTAAAAGGATTTGGTCAACATCCAAAACTCCCAGATTCCTTAAAAAGAACCACCTCTGGCTGACCTCAGTATTGGCATCTAATCCCAGCCCATCACCTAGGATAGTACCCTGGTATTTGTGCAGGCTGAATCTCTACTACTGTGCTGTTGATGTATGTTGGTTCAGGAGAAATCTGGTTTATCCTCAAATCAAGAACAATTACTTTCATTTTTGAAACATTTAATTGTAAATTTGAATCCTTGCACTGCTGGTAGAACTCGGCCACATCCTGTCTCTTCATCCTGCAGGAGCTTCACAGTTATAAAGACATCTGAGTTTTCTGTGGCCTCTTTGCTAAAACAAAAATCTAGAACCAGAGACACCAGCAGATGGTGCTACAGTCCAACGCTGCAAGATCCACCAGCTATAAGCCAAAATAGGAGATTGCATACAATTAAAAGCAGAAGAACCCTCTGCAGTATCTCCCTTTTCACTATCTGCTGGAATGATTTGATCACTAAAGGTGTTGATGCTATGGGACAAAAATCATTCAGGGCTTGAGGGGTTTTAACCCTGGCTGAAGGTACGACAGAAGAGTCTTTCCTTACTGCTGGAACCTTCAGACATGCTATGGAAGTGAAAAATGGATGTGAAGATGCCACACAAAAGGAGAATCGTGCTGATGTAAGTTATGACTGATATCATCAGGCCCAGGGCTTTTCCTGAGGCTGGTCTGCTAAAATATGTTCTGGACTATCGACTCCTCAACGCGGATCTGGCTCCCTTCTGAAGCAGTCCTGTATTCTCCTCAGAGAGATGACCTACATCGACCCTTGTGAAGACGTAATTTAACTCATCAGCCAGAACCTAGACAACATTTTATGTCTGTCCTGAGATTTAATACCCTTCCAGGCTCTACGGGAATTTCCTTGACCAGACTCATCCTGGACTTTGCCTTTAGACCTAATGGTTGCAGCTTATCACTACCAGCGTATGAACGCGTGTGTGAATGACTGATGTGTTGTAAAGCGCCTTGGGGGGTTCTTTGGACTCTGGAAGGAGCTATATAAACACAGGCTTTTTACTGTTTATTTTGGGGTGGTTTTCAACTTCATCTCTTCTCTTTAACCCTGTTATGCTCTTGAAGTTGTCTGGTTCTGGAGTCTCTTGAAACAATGAATGAGACATAACATTGCCATACGTGATAATACTAATACCCTGGTATTAATACTGCCATGTATACATAATTGTTTTCTTATATTAGAAATTCCAGGCATTTCTAGGCAACTTTGGCAAGGTAAAAAAAAAACAAGAACCACATCTGAAACAATAAAAATAATCAATAACAGGTGGATTGGGCCTCCCAAACACACAAAATCACTATTGCACATGTTAAATTTCCATGTTCTGCTAAGTCGAAGCAGTGAGCAGTACCAGGTTCCTGGGTGCACACATCACAGAAGATCTCCACCCAGAACTAATGCCTCATCCCTGACCAGGAAAGCACAGCTGCACCTTTGCATCCTGACCTGCAGACCACTCTCCATGCTGGGATTTTAGGACTTAACAGTGGTTTTGATTGATGCCTCTCCAGTCATTTGGAGGTTTGTGCACAAGGGGGCGTTATAGCTCTACAGAACAAGATAAGCTTCATCCCTACAAGTCACTTTAACCAACACCTAAATGTCTGATTGTATAAGTTTCTGAGTTCCTGGTCTTCATGTGAGAAGCTTGTAGTTCAAAGTGGGATTAGTAATCTATAGATTATAGACTATAGAATCATTTTATTCTAAGACTGATAATGAGGGGCATGATGGTGTTTGCATGATAATAAAATAAACATTTAATTAGTTCTCAAGTAAAAATTTGCTGGAGTTTTCAGCTTTTAATCCAAGAAAGCTTAGTGTGTTTCTCAGGGCGTGGACTTTATCTGGCTGCTGCTCCTTGTATAAATATGAGTTACAGTCACATCATGGAAATGGGCAGTAATCTGAGCCAAGGGGAAGGCCTAAATCTGTTAGTTTCATTTTCTCAGAAGCAGCCATGGTGAGTAGCAGCTTCTTCTTTCCTGGTTTTAAAACGATCACTTTCTAAATGTTATTCTAATTACTAATGATGTGAATTGAAATTTCAGGCTGTGGAAGGAAGTGATGCGTAAGTTAACCCCTCAGAAACACACAATGCTGGATTATGAGTATAAATTTGCTAAAATGGATTTTTATTTTTTGTAATAGGGGGGATTTTATCAAAGAGCAAAACGTTTTCAGAGGAAACGCTTTTCAACTTGTTGTGGAAATGGAGGACATGAGCACCCAAACAAATGGAGAAAATTCATTCTTGGTGGATGAGGTATGTTTTTATAGGTCGTATTTCATGACACTCCTTTACATGATACATTCATTCTAATAAGAGTAAATGTTTTGTGTCTGTTTTTACTTTTCAGATCCTTCATAGCATCTTCTTTTTGGGAAGGCTCACATATCCATCACTCTCACCCGAAGACATCTTTCATGGCAATGAGGAGTTCTTGGGTTACCTGAGGGAGTTCTACCCCCGGCCTTTTAACCTCTACTTATCCCAGCTACCCCGCCGGAGTCCATTCTCTTGTGTGCTGGACATGGTAAGACAGTCCTTCCTTCTTCAGCAAGAAAGGAATTCAGAAACAAATGTAACTGCTTCTCTCCACAAAAGCCTGAACCATCAGATTTATTCTGACTTTGACAGCCACAAGTGAAGACTATTTTCTAATCAGCAAACATCATTTATCATTTATTCAAATCAAGTAACATGTTTTAGTGCAACCACCTGTCGCCAATTTTAACTATGATTTGAATAAAAGGCAAATTCTTGTGAAATGAGTCAACCAGTAGAGTACAGACATAGAGTGACAGAATAATAGACTGTCATGTCTCATGGATTAAAAGAATGAGGAAGAAGAAGTGAGACAAGGAGTGTCAGTCAAGTTTAGGCAGATTCAAAATGGGGCCCAGTCTTGGTGTGTGTGTCCTCTAATGGCTGTCAGGGGCAGGACTTGTTTAATTTCCTGTTCTCTTTATTGCTCAAGTTAAACGTACAAAAGCAAACAATAATGTAGTTCCTGTTAGTACATAAAGGTTATGAGAAAACTTGACCCTGTTTTCTATTTTACACGTGAGACTGAGACTTTTCTTTCCTTGCAGGTTGTACGTCTGTTAGGACCAGACGATGAAGCGAGCATAAAAGACATATTGCAGGCCATCACTCGTACATTAGATCGATATGAAAAGTCAAAGATCTTGTTCTCCAGCACCCTATGTGTTTCCAGTGTCCCAGGTGCGAGGTATTACGGAGTCTCCATGTCCACTAATCGCACACCTGCCATGCAAATCATGATAGCCTCAGGGTGTCTCAGCTACTGGCATGATTGTGTAGCTGCAGCAGTGATGAGCTACTGTCCTCAGAAAAAGAGGAAGGATTACTTTAATGGAACCTTCCAGCTTCCTGCAGAAGTCAGGTGTGAGGCCTTCGACATCCACAATCAGCAACCAAAGGCTCCCTGCCTCTCGTGCAAACATTTGTTTTTTAATTTGTTGGCAACAAAAGAAACAGAAAAAAAGTCACCTTATGGAAACTGTGCTGAACCTGAAAGTTTGAGCAACTTATTCAAGCAGGAAAGAAATGTTAGACAGCAAGTTCAACAATCTGTAAATGGGAGAGAAAACAACAACAGGGCTAGGGCTGAAAAGGATGTCTTAACAAATCTCAGGCAGGTCCTGACACTAAACTACAGTGGCTTCACATGGGACACCCACTACTACAGTGCTCAATGAGAGCTCTTAAAATGTAACAGGGCTTCATTTTCTTGCTCAAGTGCATTTTAATACCACAAAAGTGTACTGTCAAACAAAAATAAAGAAAACTATAATGGAGTGAATTTTTCTTTATTTTTAAATTATGTGTGGGACAGAAAAAAAAAAAGAAAAATGAACATCAACAGACAATATTGCAAATCTTAATAGTGTATCTGAACTGTTGTACAACTTTCATAGAAAATAAAGTCCTGATTGAAAATAAACCCTGACATAAAATCTTATTATCTGCTCTCGTACTAAATATCATAATATTTAGGATTAAAGCTGTTTCAAAGTAAAAGCAAGATAACATTTCTAAAGAGAGTGAGTTTAATGACTGAAAAAGCTCAGAGTATTTTAATGATCACATAAAGTAAATAAAACAGAAGAAAAAAGGGCTGAAGACACCATTATTTTATCATCATGTTGTTTGCAGGCTGATTTATGGGAGAAAGAAGGCTGCTGCCACACTGCTGAGCTAACCTGGGGGGAGAGGAGAGAGGAGGATTATTAGTGTTCTCAGCTTTTACTGTGTGTGTTTGTGTGTGTGTGTGTATATATTCTGAAGCATTGTAGTCACCCAAACATACAAGTCCGTATTTGTAAATCAACCATTTAGAGAAGTCCATAGGCTAAGAGTGTTGCTAGTTTTAAACATGCAAAACTATTCAGACAAGACCAACCTCTGTCTTTTGAGTCTCATGATCTCTGAGACTATAGATTTTTGTGAAGCCACCAGTTCACGATGCTCTTTATCCAACCTCTGGCCCAAAGGACTGCTTCTCACCTTTTCCCAGTCCTCTTGGGTCTAAACAAAACACCACAAAAGTTCCATTGTTTTCAGGTTCCCCCTCATTAAAACCATCAGACATAAAATCTTGCACGTTCCCAGTGACTGACCTTATCTTTGAAGGCCTCTCCGTAGTAATAGCTCTTGGACGAAGGATAGTCCAATCCATCTTGAGACAGTTTCTCCATGCTGGAAGCCACCAGATGCATCTGATCTCCATCATAACCATAAAACTCCCCGTTTTCATTTATCATCACAATCAGCTGCTCACAGGTAGACGAGACTCCCTCCACATAGCCGATCACCTGCAACTGTAACTTGATAGGAAGGTAAAACTTGCTGCACCCATTCACTTCGTCTGGCTTGTCCTTGTATTCCGTGTCCTCTAGTGGTCCTATCGTCAGTGTGGCACCAGCAGGGCTAGTTAGTTTTAACCTCTTGCACCTCCATTTGGACACAAAGTTTGACACCCGTTCCAGGTAATTTGCACCTAAAAAACATGGCACACATGGGAAGTTGAGGAAAAATATTCATATTGTATTTAAAGAGGCACAGAAGTGTAAAGCTTACCACTTGATCCACTGCATCGTGGGAAATCTGGGAAACTTTTCAGTCTGACAAATAGGAAAAATCATTTTAATGATTAATAAAAACCACCAGAGTTGCCTACTGTTGTATCAGAACCAGTATCAGAACCAGTACATACTCCAGAGTTGCCGGGTATGGTACCAGAACCAGTACACACTCAAGAGTTGCCCATTGTGGTATCAGAACCAGTACATACTACAAGAGTTGCCCAGGGGGATTTTCGAACCAGCACAAGCTCCAGAGGTCCCAGTGCAGTATCAGTACCAGGTGGTCCAGCTGGTGGATGAGGTATGGTTTTCATGCCACTCCTTTTCTTTGTTTGACACCTGATAGACATTCATTCTAATAAGACTAAAGTCATTGTTTTTTCTATTTTTACTTTTCAGTTCCTTCACAGCATCTTCTTTTTGGGAAGGCTCACATATCCATCGCTTTTACCTGAAGACATCTTTCATGGTGATAAGAGACTGGGTGAGTTGAAGGAGAGGTACCCCCAGGCTTTTAGCCTCTACTCATCCCAGCTACCCCGCCGGAGTCCATTCTCATATGTGCTGGACATGGTAAGACAGTCCCTTCTTCAGCAAGAAAGGAATACAGAAACAAATGTGACTGCTTCTCTCCACAGAATCCTGAACCATCATATTTATTCTGACTTTGACAGCCACAAGTGAAGGCTTAATCCTGTTCTAAACAGCAAACATCATTTATTCAAATCAAGTAAAATGTTTTAGTGCAACCACCTGTCACCAATTTTAACTATGATTTGAATAAAAGGCAAATTCTTGTGAAATGAGTCAACCAGTAGAGTACAGACATAGAGTGACAGAATAATAGACTGTCATGTCTCATGGATTAAAAGAATGAGGAAGAAGAAGTGAGACAAGGAGTGTCAGTCAAGTTTAGGCAGATTCAAAATGGGGCCCAGTCTTGGTGTGTGTGTCCTCTAATGGCTGTCAGGGGCAGGACTTGTTTAATTTCCTGTTCTCCTTATTGCTCAAGTTAAACGTACAAAAGCAAACAATAATGTAGTTCCTGTTAGTACATAAAGGTTATGAGAGAAAACTTGACCCTGTTTTCTATTTTACACGTGAGACTGAGACTTTTCTTTCCTTGCAGGTTGTACGTCTGCCTGGACCAAATGATGTAGAGCGTAAAAAACACATTGCAGAGGCTCCCTGCCTCTCGTGCAAACATTTGTTTTTTAATTTGTTGGCAACAACAGAAACAGAAAAAGTCACCTTATGGAAACTGTGCTGAACCTGAAAGTTTGAGCAACTTATTCAAGCAGGAAAGAAATGTTAGACAGCAAGTTCAACAATCTGTAAATGGGAGAGAAAACAACAACAGGGCTAGGGCTGAAAAGGATGTCTTAACACATCTCATGGAGGTCCTCCTGACACTAAACTACAGTGGCTTCACATGGGACACCCACTACTACAGTGCTCAATGAGAGCTCTTAAAATGTAACAGGGCTTCATTTTCTTGCTCAAGTGCATTTTAATACCTCAAAAGTGTACTGTCAAACAAAAATAAAGAAGAGAAAACTATAATGGAGTGAATTTTTCTTTATTTTTAAATTGTGTGTGTGCGACAAAGGAAAAAAGACAAAAATGAACATCAACAGACAATATTGCAAATCTTAATTTTAATAGTGTATCTGAACTGTTGTACAACTTTCATAGAAAATAAAGTCCTGATTGAAAATAAACCCTGACATAAAATCTTATTATCTGCTCTCGTACTAAATATTATAATATTTAGGATTAAAGCTGTTTCAAAGTAAAAGCAAGATAACATTTCTAAAGAGAGTGAGTTTTTGAGTATTTTAATGATCACATAAAGTAAATAAAACAGAAGAAAAAAGGGCTGAAGACACCATTATTTTATCATCATGTTGTTTGTAGCTGATTTATGGGAGAAGGAAGGCTGCTGCCACGCTGCTGAGCCAACCTGGGGTGAGAGGAGAGGAGGATTATTAGTGTTCTCAGCTTTTACTGTGTGTGTGTGTGTGTGTGTAGGGGGCTATATTCTGAACCACTTTAGTCACCCAAACATACATTATCAGCCCTAATTTTAAAATCAACCATTTAGAGAAGTCCATAGGTTAGGAGTGTTGCTAGTTTTAAACATGCAAAACTATTCAGACAAGACCAACCTCTGTCTTTTGAGTCTCATGATCTCTGAGACTCGAGACTTTTGTGAAGCCACCAGTTCACGATGCTCTTTATCCAACCTCTGGCCCAAAGGACTGCTTCTCACCTTTTCCCAGTCCTCTTGGGTCTAAACAAAACACCACAAAAGTTTCAGTGTTTTCAGGTTCCCCCTCATTAAAACCATCAGACATAAAATCTTGCACGTTCCCAGTGACTGACCTTATTTTTGAAGGCCTCTCCGTAGTAATAGCTCTTGGACGAAGGATAGTCCAATCCATCTTGAGATAGTTTCTCCATGCTGGAAGCCACCAGATGCATCTGATCTCCATCATAACCATAAAACTCCCCGTTTTCATTTATCATCACAATCAGCTGCTCACAGGTAGACGAGACTCCCTCCACATAGCCGATCACCTGCAACTGTAACTTGATTGGAAGGTAAAACTTGCTGCACCCATTCACTTCGTCTGGCTTGTCCTTGTATTCCGTGTCCTCTAGTGGTCCTATCGTCAGTGTGGCACCAGCAGGGCTAGTTAGTTTTAACCTCTTGCACCTCCATTTGGACACAAAGTTTGACACCCGTTCCAGGTAATTTGCACCTAAAAAACATGGCACACATGGGAAGTTGAGGAAAAATATTCATATTGTATTTAAAGAGGCACAGAAGTGTAAAGCTTACCACTTGATCCACTGCATCGTGGGAAATCTGGGAAACTTTTCAGTCTGACAAATAGGAAAAATCATTTTAATGATTAATAAAAACCACCAGAGTTGCCTACTGTTGTATCAGAACCAGTATCAGAACCAGTACATACTCCAGAGTTGCCGGGTATGGTACCAGAACCAGTACACACTCAAGAGTTGCCCATTGTGGTATCAGAACCAGTACATACTACAAGAGTTGCCCAGGGGGATTTTCGAACCAGCACAAGCTCCAGAGTTGTCCAGTGCGCTATCAGAACCAGGACATACTCCCAAGAGTTGCCCAGTGCGGTATCAGAACCAGCACAAGCTCCAGAGCTGCCCAGTTCGATATCAGAACTAGTGCATACTCCAGAGTTGCCTATGTGGTATCAGAACCAGTACAAGCTCCAGAGGTCCCAGTGCAGTATCAGTACCAGGTGGTCCAGCTGCCTCCACTCTGCCTTAAGCCGGGTCTTCTCCATTGTCTTCTGCCCCGTAGTCCAAGATGATTTTTCACTCGTTGCTTGTTGATGGCTTCAGGCCCGTTTGGCCCTTGGGTCGGACTACGAAACAGCCTCCAGAGCCTCCATGCCTGCCAGAGTGACGACCCAGACACACAGACCTAGAAACAACAACCTTCCACCCCAAACTACTGCTGCTGCATGGCAGTCAGATCACACGACTTGTGCTGCTATGCTGAAGCAAGTCCTAGAAAATTACCATTGGGCTAAATATTACAAATGTCAACCTGTAACTTCTACGCTTCTAAAGCTAAACCTAAAGTTTTACTACATGCATTCAGATTAAAGAACAGCATAATGATTCTAATTCTCCTGTGATGTCACAAATGGGGACTTCTCATTCGTGGGATAATAAAGGTTTTTTCAATTCTATTTACAAACGACTAATTTTAGGCACAGAATTCCTGAAACCAAAATCTGACAGAAAATGGATGGACGGGTTATTTTTCACGTTTGGAGCATTTATAGAGGCAGTGGAGACCCACATGGAACCACAGAAGGATGCAAAAGTTGAGATTTGCATAATATATGCCCTTTAAGATGAAATAATACTCCAGGTGGTGTTGAGGAACTGCTGGTCCCTGCTGACTGTGTCAGAGTTGAGCTTCAGATGACAGGATTTGGAGTCTTATTTCCTGATATTTGGACATCTCACCTCTGATTGGCTAACAGCAACATGACTCTACCGGTGGAGTTGCTAAACTGTTAGCTTCAACTAGCTGAGACGTTTTCTGCTGTTTCCTGGACGCTAAACCAACAACAGCCTTCCCCGTCGTGAGTCAAGATGGGTGAGTCCATGAATGTTAAGTGACGTAGATCTGTCTGGTTTTTCAGATTCTAGAGTTTCACCGTCTATTTTCTATCCAAAGCTAATGCAGGAGATAGGTGTAGGAGACTATTTTCATGTCCAGACTGCATGAAAAACTCAGAGTGTTAATATACAGAAATAATAATTAAAAATGTTTTTCAGTGAACCACACCTTTAACCATCATACATGAGACATTACCCACCCATAAAGTCAACCTGCTTGTTTTGATATCCTAGCAGCTTTGACAATCTCGGGTGCTACTGATCAGGTCAACATGTTGTGGCACTGGCTCCCAGACCTCAAGTCACATCAGCACAAAAAACAACTGATGGCGCCACATGATTCAGACTGAATCTGACTCACCACAAATGGGAAACTAACGGTGTACTCTGGAAAATTTAACCCTAAGAAAACACAGGGGCTTTTTTTTTTGTTATTTATAACACATCACTCCTAACCTGGATGTCTCAAAATGAAACAGAAAAGTTATACTTACAGTTGGCAGCTCGCCATTCTGGCTTTCTCTTAAACCTAAAATAAACATACAAAAAACCCATTAATGCTACTGAAAGACAAATATTCAAGTTCAATAACAAACCAACAACCCCAGTTTTTAAAAAAGGCCACCAATTTTATAATATTTTCAATTACAGGTGATAATAACTTGCGGAATCTGCTTCTGTTTACCTTTTTTGCCTTTAATGTTTGTCAACAAAAAAGAAAATACATTCAAAACATATACCAAAAAACACTCAAATGTGCAATAACCTGAATGTTTAAATCTTATATTTAATGAGTAAAACAAATACTACAAATACAATATTTTCTAAACTGAGAATATGGTGAAAATAGTTTCTAGTCTTCCTTTTTTATATTACAGTTAGTCTCCCTTTAAAGAAAAGTGGGAGAAATAAAAGCATTCAACTTCAAAAAGGGTGAATGCTTATAACTGTAATAATGGCAATTAAAACTATATTTAAAGGAAATTATTTTGACAAATTGCTGTATTGATTAACACCACTTTCATGAAACAAGATTTAAACTTAGAATCATGATTTGCTTCAAAATAAATTCCCCATATTATTTTTTTAAATATTTGTTAGAATTCGAAATTTCAGTAAATATTACATTTTTGCTTTTATAACGATGTTTATATAAAAATCATCAGGTTATTATTTCGTATATCCACAGAACATGTAAGACGCTACTCTGACACTTTATATATATTTAATACGAGTTAAACAAAATCAGCAAAAATAAAAGGAGCGCACTTTCGTTACGAAGGAATCGAAACTAAACGCACAAAGTAACGAAGCCATTCCTATTAAAAGCAGTCACTATGAGTTTTTGTTCCATCAAGAAATCAACACAAATATTTTCAGAAACATTAAACTAACACATTTTTAACTTTCACGTTCAAATAAATAATTTTATTTTTCTCAGTCGCGAGTTTTATATGATGACGCAGTTTCAAAACCAACACGAGGACTTGAAAATAAAACATATAAGTTTAAAAATACACCTATTAACTAGATATGTTATCTGAGTAAACATTAAAAATTAAAAACAGAAGAAAGAACACAGTACCTCAGCTCACACCGAAGAAGAGAGGGCTCAAGCGAAAGACGACTGAACTGCTTCTCTGTCGAGTTGTCTTTTACACCAGAAACAAAGATGGCGCTGACTTCCGCTGGCATTCCCAGTCCAGAATGGCGATATTTCCTGGTTTACAAAACAAAAACGACATGATGAATAAACTTGATAAAAATTCAGTTGTGGTTCTGTAAATAAGTTCTGGTTGGACAGTAAATTTTCATCATCATTTATCTCCAGTTCAAGAAACATTATAACCTTTGGTATATTCCTATAAATATATTAATTTTGGTTTATTCCCAAAATAAAGTAACTGTGTTGTTGTACATTTTTTTATTCACATGAACAAAATGGTAAAGTGTCTCTATCATTTCTTTCATTTTAAAAATGAATTTCATCTTAATGTCAAATCTCTCAAATTTATGAACAGCCCAAATGGTCACATTCCTTTTTAGGTAATATTTCCCTGGTTTCGACAAGCTAAAGGATTGGTGCATCCCTCTTGCACTGGTTTATATTTTATTTTTTTATTTTTATTTTTTTGCGAATCTTCATACAGTTCCCTGGAAGTGTGACTAAAGTTTATCTTTATTTTTTATCAAACGACCAAAACAATATAACAATAACCACAAGGGGGCGACAAACACTCAAATGAGACAGGTAACATTTGGAGCGCATACAGAAAGGTCTTGATGGCGTTCATATTATTGAAATGCTTGATATATTTTACCTATTGTTTGACCTCATTTTCAGATATAGAGAACAATGTTTTTTTGTTTAGCATATCGACATTTATGAAAATGCCTTTTGGTTACATAAAATATCAGAAGGATGATATAGAAATGTATTTTTCTCAGGTGGATGGTCAGTGAAGCCAAACGATATGTCCAAAAGAAAAATTAGGTTTAATAAAGGTAAAAATCAGGTTGCAAATATCTTCCCATAGTTTGGAAGAGAAAGGGCCAGACCTAAAAAGGAGTTCTCAGCAGAAAGAGCAATTATCTTTTGTCAAATATCTGACTGATCAAGGTCCAAATCTTTTTCTGATTAAGGTTATTGACAAAGCTGTTCCAGTAAGCTACTACATATGGTATCGAAGTAACATTTTTCTAATAAAAAGCAATTATTGTTGCGCTTCGAACAGAAACAACTTTAACAAATTTCAAGTTTGGTTGGATCAATAGGTAATAACATCAGCTTTTGTCCTGCTGTACTTTTAATTAACACAATTACCCCATCAGGAAATGCATTTATAACAATAGTATATTCTTTAATAGAAGAATAAACTATTTAATAGAATAAAAAATGAAAAAATATTTTAAAATATATACCATAATAAAAATGGATAAAAGGGTAAGGGTACAATCTTGACATGAAAGTATGTGAAGGTTGTGATTAAACCAAAGAATTATGAAGTTCCAGATTGAGGATGAGTTCTTCATAACGTTTGAGTCAATTTTATTATTTTATTATTGTAAAAGTCTAAGAAATTGAGGCCTCCATTATCATAACAGTTCACTATAACTGACTGTAGGTTTTTGCTCCTCCAAATAAAGTCAAAAAGAAATTTGTTAAAGCGTTTTGATATTTTTGTTAACATTGAGAGGCAGAGCATGAGACGGGACAGTCCCTCAGGTTTGGTTAGTAAAACTCTGCCTCATAATGATAAATCTCTTTTCATCCAGTGGTTCAGTTTTTTCTGGGATTTTGCAATAATTGGCTCAAAGTTTAAGCTGCTTCTGGTATCATGATCTGTAATATTGACAGTTCCCTAGTAACAGTGTCTTTTACAGGAATTGGAAGTGACTTTCTAATTCTTCAGGCATGTTTTTGTTTGTTCTTGCACGTGTGTACTTTGCCTTTAAACAAACAAACAAACAAACAAACAAACAAATAAACCTCCATGATGGTGCATTCAAAAACTGATCAAAATATTGTAATTCCTACAATTTAACCTATATCAACGTGTCATCTGAAACTACTGATATATTTTTTGTCTCAAGTTTCTGTTTGATTACCATGCAGGCTACTTTTCCTCAGTAAATAGCTTTACGACTTAAAAAAAGTTTGGCATTGGTTCGCTTTGAATTAGGGTTCACTCGATATTATGTTTCTGAACTTTTATAAACAGCTGGGTGTGGCGCGGACGTTTTCTTTTACCCTTCCTAGAAGAAATTATGCACGTCTTTACCTCTGAATTATACATTATGTGTGAGTAGCTTCCATTTTTGGTTAACTATTACACACCTTTGATAACCTTTTTAAGGTAGAACTCACTGCGCATGTGCAAGCTAAAAACGGAAGTCGTCATGTGCGGCAGCCGGAAGCTGTAACGTCCTTTTTGCTCCCCGACTGCCATCATGGTGAGTTCGCCATGAGACAAGGAGAAAATTTATTTAAAATGAGTAGTTATTTGTTCAGTTACTGTATAAAGCCACGTTTGTATGCGTTTATAACACACTCTCACACACACATATGCCAAGTTTGATATGTTTACGTACGTGTATTTTTAGGTTTCAACGCTGAATTTAGTTGTCGGCAACAACGTGGTCTATCAGGCTGTGGAGGCCGAGCGCTAGCTTATTAACCAAATCAAACGCAACTGTTATGGTACGATAAAGCTGGCAGTTATCCGCTCTTGGGGTCACATACACGTTTCTTACTCGGCGCATCCACAAATCCCCGGTGTTTACGCAGAAACGCGTGCTACATGCTATTAGCTCGTTCTGGTTGTTCAGTTCCGTTTTATAAATCGGACATCCGTCTTATTTTTCCACTGTAAACGCGTGATTAAAACAATGTGTAATATTAAACTCAATATAAATCCTAACCAGCCTCTTGTCTCTTTCAGGTGTTCAACCGCTTCGTTGAGATCGGCCGTGTTGCCTACATCTCCTTTGGACCCAGTGCTGGCAAGCTGGTGGCCATAGTAGACGTCATTGACCAGAACAGGGTGAGTGGATTAGGAAATTAACCGTAAATTGGTGTGTTTACATTGAAATAAGGATTTTAGTTTAATGTTACTTTGCTTCACAGGCACTTGTTGATGGTCCCTGCACTGGAGTAAAGAGGCAAGCCATGCCATTCAAGTGCATGCAGCTTACTGACTACGTCATCAAAGTACCCCACAGGTGAGTGTTTACACTAAAAGGATTTATTATGAAGTCATTATATAGTTTTTTAAAGATGATCCACATTTTTACAGAACCAGTAGCTGTCACATGGTAATGCATATGTTCTTAAATATCACTAGGTTACAGGATTTGTTTGTTATGCAGATATTACCTTTTATCAGGTACCAAGACTGCAAAGACAGAATGAATTATGTCAGAGTGAACTTGCTTGTGTAAATTTGGCATAAAGCTGATTTTCATTTTGGTGCTTAAAGGTGGATGGTTTTAAGTCCTCTGACTCAAAGTTCATGTTTGCTGAGAGATTGGAATACATGTTTTGTTTTTTATCAGTGACTGAGTTGCATATACATTCTACTCACAATCCTGCTGTTGTCCGCCCACCACTCTTCCAACTAACTTCTACTCCGTGAAACAGGAGCCCAAGAGCATTTTTCCCATAGACAGCGGCTCATTCATTTAAACTAGAAATCACAGCGAATTAATTGGGAGGAAAAAAACAAGTGAGCAGTTTCAGTCATGAGCACATTTTCTTCCAAGATTTTGGGGTTTGTTGTTTTTCTCTTACTAGGACACGTCAGACTTAAAGTTGGGTTGCAGGTCCAGGGTGAGGAGCATCTTCTCCATCCTGTGATTTTTTTTTTTCTTTCTACTTTGATTTCAGCCATCCTCTGATCCAAGCCTTGCATTTTAAAATCACACAAAAGAACAAATAGTAATACAGGAAACTGGAGCTTTATGACCACTTTTTCTTTCTGCTTGCTTCCATTATTGCTGGTCCTCATCTGTTTTTGAGTCGAGCCACATGTGAAGTTTAAATTCACACCATGTTAAATAAAATATAATGTTGAGCATTATCATTGCTCCCTAATTGACTGCAATGATCATGATGCTGAAACATCTCCTCTGTCCTTTTGTTAACTGTTAGTTTATTTTGTGAATTCATCTGGATGGATTTTAGTTGCTCCAATACACAGTTAACATGTTTGACTGTGTCCTTGTGGTGGATGGGTGACCTGTTCAGGATGTCCTGTCTCTGGCCCAATGAGTGAAAATGAAGTCGTTCAAGGATTTAAGTTTTTTTTATATAATGGGTGTTTCTTTGTTGATTTAACACCCTGTTCTGCACATCCAGCTACAGTTAATGTGGTTTTCATGTGGATGTTGGCTTAAAGTGAGG
The DNA here is from genome assembly GCA_006937985.1 of Aphyosemion australe. Classification (NCBI taxonomy): domain Eukaryota; kingdom Metazoa; phylum Chordata; class Actinopteri; order Cyprinodontiformes; family Nothobranchiidae; genus Aphyosemion; species Aphyosemion australe. Next base: position 556,842 of record SSNS01000083.1, on the reverse strand, counting down.
CTAGCGTTGGCTGAATTCACTTGTGTTATTCAGACTCATTAATTATTCGAGTCATCCCAGATTTTTTGTGATTCTGGTCAATGATGTTAATGAAACTCACTATAAACTTAGTTTTCTTGCAGAAGCCAAAATTTCTCTTTAATGGTTGTAAAATGTGACAAGCATTTCTAACTTCACACTTCTGTCTGCCTTTTCTGCGTAACATTAGTGCTAGGGCCATAGATCTATACACTAACTGTTTGTTTTGGTTCACAGCGCTCGTCAGAAGTTTGTGAGGCGAGCCTGGGAGAAGGCCCAAGTCAACGAGAAGTGGTCAGAGAGCAGCTGGGCCAAGAAGATCGAGGCAAAGCAGAAGGTAAAATGCTGTCAGTTTTGTTTTGGTTTTGCGGTTGGTTCATCCCCATGTTTGATCATCTGCACTGCAAAAGTGACGAACGTTCAAAGTTTTAACTCTGTTTTCAAAAGTTTGGCAACAATTAGACCTCGTTGTTTCCTACTGTCAAGTGCAGGCTGGTTTTATATCCAGACTTGTTTTTGCAGCTAACAAAATTGATACAATAATCCTTTAGTGTGACTGTTTCCAGCCAGAGGGATCACAGCTGCATTTCATCTTTGTAATCAGATTAGTTCAGAATTTTGACACAAACCAAGTTAAAAGCAAACCTCTCAAGTTCTGTCACTGACTTGTTTGTGTTTGGATTGACTCCAGAGGGCTAAGATGTCTGACTTTGACCGCTACAAGGTGATGAAGGCCAAGAGGATGGTGAGTACAGCAGAGACTTTTGATAAACGCCTTTTTGTGCAAAACAGATCATTAGGTTGTTAAAAGTAGTCTTGGATGTTTAGAACCAGTGTTGATCACAGTAGGTGTGAGTATTAAATATCAGTTAGCTCAGTAACCAGCGCAGTGTCCTAGTGGTATGAGTGTCTGCCCTGAGATTGGGAGATCGTTGGTTCAAATCCACAGTTGGGTCATACTAAGACTTTAAAAATGGGACCCAGTGCCTCCCCGCTTGAGGCATTAAGGGGTTCGATTGGGGGGTTAAACCATCAAATGGTTCCTGAGCGTGTCCGTATCTGCAGCTCACCGCTCCCCCAGGGGATGGGTCAAATGCGGAGAACACATTTCACGCACCAGTGTGATAAATAATGGGACTTTAATTTTAGTAGGTGATAAGCCCACAACTTTATTATTGATATCTAATCAATGCACCTTTCTGTCTGCAGAGGAACAAGATCATCAAGCACGAGGTGAAGAAGCTCCAGAAGGAGGCTGCAAAGAAGTGAAAAGTTTTCACAAAATAAATATCCTGTTAAATTGTTTTTCTGTGTCTTGATTTCATCAGCATCTGGCAGAACATCTCACTTTTTAAGTCGCTTATAATCACTGACTGTGATAAGTGGTACATTAGAGAAAATAATGGGAGTGTGATTTGATTTACTGCTTTAATTTAAAATACATCAATATCTGCTATGCCTCTAAATGAATGTGCAGTCACTATGTATTTATTTGGGGTGCTGCACTTGTCACAAATAAGATCTAAGATTATAAATTTAAGGTGATTTAAAAGATTAACATGATGGAACATGAATGAGGTTATCTAAATGTTTTCAATTTTATCAAATGTCCACTAGAGGGCAGTCTCAGTCAATAGTGTCGTTTGAGCCCTCTCACCTGGAAGCGTTAAAAACAAAGGATGGTTGATCTAAAGACGCTTTAAAACAATCGAGCACTCTAAATGCAGTTTGTTTACACTAAAAATAATCTGTGTGCTGAACAAGCATTCACTTAACATATCTATTTCCAAGCCTCCAACCCAGTTCTGGCTGAGATGGGCCTGCATGCTGAGGGCTGATCTCAGAGCGGAGCTGGGAAACGTTGCGTAACTGAACACTTGTACATTGCCCAGCTGGTTCCGTGTAGAGAACAGGGACAGAGAGCCGTGCCAACACACACCCTCTGTCACCACGTTCAGCAAGGCATTCAGCTCCTCTACGGCAGCCCGAGAAGCACGCCTCAGGATGGGCGAGTGTTGGCGGGAATCATGGCTGCTAATAAACGCACACTAGTAAAGCCTCCTAGCGTGTTGGCTGACATCTGACCCCAGGTCAGTTATAGATAAACGAGATTATCTGTTGTTATCAGGGGACTGATGGACGCGCTGTTCTGAGCGTAGCTCTGACGTCAGAGAGCAGGGAGCTGTCATTCATAGACCACACCGGAAAGTAACATAAAGAGACTTCAAAATAAAAGCACAGATCAGAACGCATTTGTTTTAAATGAGATTTTAACAATTTTTTTTCCATTAAAAATTAAAGAGCAATTTTATTTTAAATCTATATAGATGTAAAATAGCCTTACTCGTATTGTTTTTTTGTGTACATTTGGTTTACAATGTTAGAAAAAGTATGTTCTCCTTTGTGAAGCTGCATACAAGTAGAAGAGTGGCGTTTTGGTTAATTCTTGAGACTACAAACTTGTGACCTCAAATACTGCTGTTTGAATTCTCCCAAAGAGGTCATCAACTCCAGTATCACCATGCAAATTTTACGTTTCCTGCTCCAGCACACCTGAAATAAATACTTTAATTACCTCATTACCACGCTAAAGTTTAAACAAACATGTTAATTAGTCTTCTTTTTAATTTAAATCAGGTGTGTTGGAGCTAGGGAACAGTTATATGATTTGCAGGATGGTAGCCTTTAAGCAAACTAAACAAGGAAATGGTAAAAAGAAATACTTCAGCTTGTAAGAAAAGCCTGTTATCTATGTCCATTACATCTCTGATGAACATTTCAAAACCCCGAAATTTGGTGCTTTGTGACCCCAACAGTTGGTCCTACTGAATTAGAAAAGAATTAATAACATTAATAAACAACACCCCCCCTTTTATTAACTGGTGCTTTTATTTTGAAAACCCAGAGAGCCGCATCACACAGCGCACCGTGTTTACTTGGCGCAGCTGATAGCGCCAGAGCGAAAGGGAAAGAGGTGCTTGTGTTGACAGCGTGACACATTAACCTGGGGATCTTTGGACTGATCTGGAGCCGGTTTACCGACCCAGCTGAACCGAACGGCGGCGGTTATTATCTGTCTCGGTGACGCCGTCCGGAGCCGCGCGCTCCCGCAGACAGAGATGGATCCGTCAGGACGCCTGGCGCTACCTCGCACCCCCCCTCTAAGGTGAGTGAGTCAGGGGGACTAGTGATGATGTTTTAGATTTGAACTGGTTTGGTTCTGGTTGGACTGGACATGTTTGTGTAATGCACCAGGCTGATGGCGCAGCCTGCTGCTGCCTGCGCCGTCAGGTGGTGGTGGATGCAGCAGCAGCGGTGGAGGGGCTTTTGGAGTGGGGGGCAGACGCTCCCTGCTGGGAAATTACAATTTACATCAGGCTTTCTGACACGGATCTGATATTTTAGTTATTTATTCATCACCTTTGCTCCAGCTGGGACTCCTGCATTACTCAGATCAACTTTAATATGGGTCATCATTACAGGAAGGACTTAAAAACAATATCGGTGCAACAATTTAGGATTTTTACAGCAATTTACTGTCCACTATCAAATAAAATATACAAGGAAAACAAACAAAAGCACAAATTCCATTTTTTTATTCAGATGCTGCCATGAAACAGTCAATAAATTCACTTTGACAAATGTTGGTTAGCAATAAAAAGTCTATTAAGTTATTCTTGGAGGCAGAAAAGCCCGTCCTGATGAATTAAATCACATTGTTTAACTTATAAAATCAACATCTGGTACATTTCTAAAGATCATCCTCATTTTTAGGAACATCAGGTTTTGCCCAGACCAGGATCTGACAATTCTGCTGCAGCTTTCTCACAAAAAGAAAGTTTATTATAGATGAGACTTGTTAAAATGTGAAGCTCCTAAAAGTGATTTTTTTTTAACGTGGGGCGGCTGTGGCGGGTGAGTTTCCTGATCCTGAAGCCGTCACTGGCTATAAGAGCAGAGCAGCTATTAAATCAGGTCGTTGACCTCATGGACTGATCTCTACCCGTACACGCACACACTGTTACCTTTATATACCAGTCCTCTAATAGTTACCTGGACTGGTTATGCAACCGACGTCAGCACAGGCAGGAGCTTGTGAGGGAGGCGTCAATGGCAAACCTTTATCCTCCACTTAAACCAGTTAGGTGTTTAAACACTTCCTGGTTGGATAAATGGGGAGTCTGGATTAGACCATCAGCTCTGCAGCATTGATCCTACCTGACCTGTCATCAGACCTGTGTGTGAGAAGGATCAGTGATAGGAGTGTGTCATCCACAAACATGATCTTTCCACCTCGCCGTGCCCAGTGATGCTCACAAAGGTGTGAAACCTGGCAACCAATATTTAGTTGTGTGTTGTCTTTGTAAAATGAGCTGAGAGAGACACGCCCACGGCCCCGGATCACCTCCCAGGAATGTTCTTTGTAGGAGCGTTGTGTGTTTTGCGTAGTTGGCTCAAAGGTAGTTTCTGGGAAGCGGGGGAATGGCATTCCTCCCCTGTGGGCGTTGTTTCACTATCTGAAGCAACTCGGCGTGTGACGAACGCACATGAATGAGCGTTAAAGGGTCAGACCCATGAGCAAGGCAGCATTTCACATGAATTAGAGCCACAGAGAGGGAATATGCATCAGAGCAGCACGGTGTCACAGAACTGTAGATTAAAACATTCTTCACAAAACGTCTTTTCTTCCCGTTTTCACCCTCAGATCGTGAGTAACTGGAACTAAACTGAGCCCATCACTTGTCTGTGACTATCTGAGACCCCACCATAAACTCCCCCCACCTCACTCCGGCCTGCTGAGGGGGGACATGCTGATCTGACAGCTGAAGACAGGCAGGACACAAGAGGCCCACTTATCCATCCCGCCTCCAGGAGACATGTCAGGGCTCAAACGTCACCACGATGGGAAGATCGCTGGGCTCTACGACCTCGACAAGACCCTGGGTCGAGGTCACTTTGCTGTGGTCAAACTGGCTCGCCACGTGTTCACTGGTGAAAAGGTAAAGTTGTCTCCAAAGAAAAGTGTTATTTTATCTCCACCACAACAGCAGCTTCACCCGTGCTCCTGCTTCTCCTCCTGCAGGTTGCAGTAAAGGTGATCGATAAGACCAAGCTGGACCCGGTGGCGCGGGGTCACCTCTTCCAGGAGGTGCGATGCATGAAGATGGTGCAGCACCCCAACGTGGTGCGCCTTTACGAGGTCATCGACACAGCCACCAAGCTCTACCTCATTCTGGAGCTGGGTGACGGAGGAGACATGTACGACTGCATCATGAAGCATGATGGAGGCCTCAGCGAAGAGGTGAGGGGGGGTGTGGTGGAGATTTGATTTCCAAGGAGATGCTGGGATTTCAGACACACTGGCATCGCTGCAGAGCAGCACGGTTGCTCTTTTATTACACCACCTGACCTTGGACCTGACTCAGGATCAGGCAATAAAAGGAGATCAGTAAAAGTCGTCCTGGAACGAGGACAAACCCAGAGCTCACGTCAGTCTGAAGAGAGGTTACGTCAACATGCATGCTCTTAATTATTTTACACGCTGGCCAAACAATTTAGTCTAGAAATCTAGAAGTTAACTAAGTAACTCGTCTCTTGTTTGCTAGTTAACTTTAACGGCTACACGTCTGTTGTGTGACATAAAGAAGAGGAAAAGCCTGGGTTAAATTTCCTGTTATTATTTCTCTTCCTCCTCTCCAAGGTGGCCAAGTGTTACTTTGCCCAGATCGTCCATGCCATCTCCTACTGCCACCGGCTTCACGTGGTGCACCGGGACCTGAAGCCTGAAAACGTGGTCTTCTTCGAGAAGCAGGGCATCGTCAAGCTGACCGACTTTGGTTTCAGCAATCGCTTCCAGCCCGGGACGACGCTGAACACTTCCTGCGGCTCGCTGGCTTACTCGGCTCCTGAGATCCTTCTGGGGGATGAGTACGACGCTCCCGCTGTCGGTAAGGTTTGGGAATGATGTCTGACTCATTGCTGGTCAGTGTTGCAGTCATTTTGATTCCAGCATGCACGGTGGTGCACTCTCTACGTATGGATTCTGCAGGCAGATTTAGCACGCTGGAAGCTTCATCAGCTAGAGCTGTTCGGTGGAGGGGGTGGGGGGTGCAGAGGAGCAAGAGGAAAGCAGACGAAGCGAGAAAAGGCATCAGCAGTCTCTTTGCCTACCCAGAGGCCACTGCGTCAGAGTGGAACAGGAGAGAAAAGCATTTTGTGTTTATCTGACCGAGTGGATTTGCACTGGCTATTTCCATCTGTCCTCCTCTCTCCCTCTCTCCCTCTCTCTCTCCCTCTCTCTCTCCTTTGTGCCGAGCCGCTTCTATACCCTGAAAGCGGAGTAATCATCATCCTGCCTGGCTGAACGTGTGTTTTTGTGCGACTGTGTTATTGTTCATTCAGCTGAGATGATGATGTTTTGATTGCTGGGATTATCCGCCCAGCCGGGATGCATCGGTGGTGCAGTCTGAAGCGGAGCAGCATTCCCGGTGCTCGGGAAGCCTGAGGTTACCTGGCCAGGGCGGGCATGAGGGGGGTATAGCCCACACTCTGGCAGTCTGCAGGGTTCAGAGGTTTTTCTGGTGGCGTGCCTGATGGCAGCCTGCCCAGTTTGCTGCAGAGATAAAGAGGCTGTCAGCGCTCTCTTTTATCCAGTCTGACCTGTTTGGAGACTCTTTGTCTCTTAAGGAAGTGCCTGAGATAAAGTGAGAGAATAAACTACATAATGATTACAGCAAGAGCTGGTGTGCATCTTCACATAGATGTGTGTATAATTCCTGTCATTTATTACCTTTTAAGCTTCATCTGTGTCCACTGACATGAGATCAAAGCGATATTGATGATAAACTAAAGTATGTGCAGCTTTGGTCTTCAACAGCAACCATAAAGGAAGCTTTCTTGTCATATTGATGTTCCTCTGTGTGGGCTCCTTCCTTTTTGTCTTCAATAAATGGAAGGTTAAATATAGATTTCCTCCTCCTCCTCTTTCGCCTCCTCCTCAAGAAGCTGCACTTAAAATAATAACGTACCTAATAGCATCTACAGAGGACATATCTGGGGTGCGTGCATAATTTAGGGTGCATCCATTCCCAGTGCACAAATGGGATGGACAGGACTCTGAGCTGAGGACTGTTTTTATTGGAAATGAATCATGCAGAGATGTTTTAAAAAAGGATGTTTGCTTATTAAACTGTCAACACTAAGTGGTGACGCTTCTGAGCAGCGATGTGTCAACCACATGGTTTAGAATTAAAGTTACAGGGGAAGGAAGTTTAGAGGAAAAGCTGACGCAAGTAATGAGGCAGTAGGGTTGTGGTTGCTATGATACGCTGGCGAGGGGGTAAAGTGGCGGCGGGGACTGCAGCAGCGTTTCGCTCCCTCCATCAGCAGCGCCTCACAGCCTCCGAGCAATAAATCCTCACAGGAAAACCAACACAGAGCTCAAACAGACAGAAATGCACAGAGAATTCCCACAAAGGGTCCTAACCAGAGCCGATGTATGGAATTTCTCTTCATTATTGCAAGAAGTGGGGGTGCTGCTGGGGCTTTAGCGACCCTTGTGGTGAATGAAGGGAAGTGCAACTTAACAGCAACTTTACACAAGCAGCAGCAGTGAAGATCACCCACCAGATTTTAGATGTTGGGGTCAAATCTTGGTAATAATGTTATCTTAAGGAAAGTCTCCTGCATGTCCTTTAGCATGGATAGACTGGTGTTAGCATTGTAGAGGCTAACGATTAGCATGCCTAGGCTGATCACTTGCTGGATTAAACATACTTTTTTTTATTTAAAGACAACTTTATTAAGAAAGATGGTTGACAGACAACATCTTTGAGATTGCACTAGATGCAACTGGCACAATGTTTTAAATTTGCAAAGCTGAGAGTCTCGCCTTTTCAAAGCTAACTCCGTTAGCAGCTATTTTAGCCTGTTTATCTTCACTTAGGCATGCTAGTGACTAGCCTCTCCAGTGCAAATGAGTGTCTTCATCATCATCATTTATTTATATAGCACCTTCTTACACTTATCATGCCCAAAGTGCTTTACATGATACAAAAAAAAAAAATACATCATACCTACTTAAACAGTAAAATCTATACAATTCTAAAACCCAGACAATAGCTGTAAAAACACAAGAGGATAATCAAGTCTCACCACAACTCCTATAAGAAAGCCAAAGAATAAAAATGGGTCTTTAATCTACTCTTAAAAACATCCAGTGATGGAGCCTGCCTAACCACCAGCGGGAGAGCATTCCATAATTTAGGTCCAAGAAATGAAAAAGCCCGCTCTCCCCTGGTGACCCGATTTACCTTTGGAACTTCCAAAAGGTCCAGTGTAGTAGACCTAAGCGGTCGTGGTGGGACGTATCGGGTTAGAAGGTTACACAATTATGGTGGTGCAGTTCCCAGTAGTGATTTAAAAACAAAAACAAGAATCTTAAAATTAATTCTTAAATGAATAGGGAGCCAATGCAAGGATGCCAGAATGGGAGTGATATGATCCCTTCTTCTGGCCCCTATTAGAAACCTAGCAACTGAATTTTGTACCATTTGTAGTCTGGATATTGAAGCTTGATTAATACCAGCATAAAGAGAATTGCAATAATCCAGTCGTGAAGTAATAAATGCATGGATTACTGTTTCCAAATGGTCACGTGACAGAAATGGTTTAAGCCTAGAAATTTGATGCAGGTGAAAAAAGCACGATCTAACAACAGAATTTATCTCATTATCAAATCCTAGGGATGCATCAAATTTCACACCCAGACTGGTCACCGCGTCTTTGTCATAGGGAGCCAACACAGAGAGATCAAATTGACGTTCCACACCCCTTCTATCATTTGGTTTAAAAATGATAACTTCAGTCTTTTTTTCATTAAAATTCAAAAAGTTAAAAGCCATCCATAACCGACATCATCCATACAATCTAAAAGAGAACTGGTCAGCCCATGAGCATCACTACATAGGGGAACGTAAATCTGACAGTCGTCAGCATACATGTGGAATTTAACTCCATGCTTACGAAAAAGTTCCCCAAGTGGTAAAAGATATAGGGAGAACAATAGAGGTCCTAACACTGATCCCTGAGGTACTCCCCAGGTAAGATCTGATGGAGCCGATGAAAAGTCACCCATTCTCACACTAAAACTTCTTGTACTTAAATATGAGTGTATCCATTGAAGCGCTAAGCCAGTGATGCCTACCCACCTGATCTACCGTATCAAACGCAGCAGTCATGTTAAGTAACAGCAGTAGAATGACATCTTCAGTGTCATTTGTTAACATAATATCATTAAGCACCATTAAAAGTGCAGATTCTGTACTGTGGCCCTTCCTAAAACCTGATTGAAATACCTCCAGGATTCCAGAACCATCCAAGAATAACACCAATTGGTCATGCACAACCTTTTCCAAAATCTTGGATAGAAAGGGCAAATGGGATACTGGCCTGTAATTGGATAACACGGATGCATCTAACTCTGGTCTCTTCAGCAAGGGTACCACAGCTGCATGTTTTAGATGTTTAGGAACAACACTAGACCTCAAACTGCTGTTAATAATGCACAAACCAGAGGGGGCCAATGTATAATATACCTCTTTAAATAAACGAGCTAGAAGAGCATCGTAGGGAGAGCCTGATGGATTTGAGTGAGAAACCAACTCCTGTAACTGAGTGAGTGACAGTGGCTGAAAAGAATCTAACATGACCGCAGGTGGAATCAGTGCTACTGGGTCATGAGAGGATGGAAGGATCCCAGCCCTAATGGTTGCAACCTTATTGACAAAAAATAATGGAAGTTGTCACAATTAGTCACAGAGGACTCAAAATAGGCCTGGCAATCAGCATTCAAAACAACGTTTAAGGTTTTAAACAGAACATGTGGATTTCCAGTTTGAATGAATGATTTCAGCGAGGTACTTGTGTTTTGCTTCCGTGGCAGCCCTTTGGTAGCAAACCCATTTACTTTTTAAAATCTCTTTGGACACCTGTAGTTTTCATCTCAGCTTCTGCCAAATTACATTTTAACTCAGTTATTTTGGTTGAATTGTCACATTTTTGTGTGTGCTGTGTGGCCATCTTGAACAGACTCGTACATTTTCTTGTGTTTTGGTCTGACATGGTGCTTCCTTCCACTCTCAGTGTACGCTAAAGTTTCACTTTATCTTTTAAAAACCTGTTTTACTTTTACTCAGTTATCTGTTCACAACAACTGAACCTTTAACCAGTTTGGTCAGTTTAGTGCTTATTTCACCAGTGGCTTAAAATCTGTTTTAGCTTCCTACAAACGCATAATTAGCTGGTAATTGATGCAGCCTTTACCTTTTACAATGTGACTCACTTCAGATTAAAATGGAAAGTGTGTGTGTGTGTGTGTGTGTGTGTGTGTGTGTGTGTGTGTGTGTGTGTGTGTGTGTGTGTTGGGGTGGGAGTGTTAATTAAATAAGGCTTTTTCACCCACATAAAGAGTTAGATGAGGCAAACATGAATGACTGGAACCTCATTTCTGGTCATTTAGGGGACAGAAATAATATTAATGTGTTAAAAACCAACGACTTTCAACCCTCTGCTTGACTAACGCAGCATCAGATGCTGACTAATGACCCTGACTGTGTGTCTGAGAGCTGAATGTGTGTCAGTGGAGCACCGTGCTGACCACAGCAGCAGCGACCGCCCTCAGCAAAAAAAGTCTTTTAAAATTATCAAACCAAAGGAAATGTTCCATGAAATTAACATTTGCATGGAGCTCTGAGGGATGAACATGTTAACCCACTTTCCTGTGTGCGTGTGTCTGTGTGTGTGTGTGTTTGTGCAGTTAGCTAGCTGCAGGCAGCCATGCACAGCTTCAGCTCTGTTAGACAGACGAGTCCTAAGCTTGCACATATTTATGGAAATGATGGGATGTGATTCGTGCCTCATCTGAACTCGGGGAGGAGACTGCTCATATGTACGTGTTTCTGTAATCTAGGTCACTAAGCAATGGGGACATACGTGGCTCACTCTGCTGAACAATCTTAGAAATCCTTTTGCTTCCCTTTTTGATGTGAGTCTTCTCTCTCCGTGTGTGTGTGCAGATATCTGGAGTCTGGGGGTGATCCTGTTCATGCTGGTCTGCGGCCAGCCACCGTTTCAGGAAGCTAACGACAGCGAGACGCTGACTATGATCATGGACTGTAGATACACAGTGCCTGCGCATGTCTCCCATGCTTGCAGAGAGTGAGTAACACACACAAACCCACACAGATGGACTCTGCAGGTGCTGCATATTTCATGTCCGTGGATGTGTGTGGAAACGAGAGCAGAGCGAGGGTGCGGCCTCTCTTCTGCTGCTCGTCCTGTTCTCTCTGCGTGCTGCAGTCAGCTGCTCCAGCAGGGATGCAGCGTTAAGTGCACCCTCTAAAATCGGCCCTCTGTTCCTAACATGGTGAAGGTTTAACGATGCGTCACAGCAGATCAGGGACAAAGATAGGCTAAATATATTTGCAGTGGCTCTAGTTCTGAGGACACACAGTCATACACACTCATATCCTTAGTTTTCCAACTTATGGGAACTATTTAGTCAAAAAACAACTGTAACCAGTCCTGGGTGAATTTATCAGACAGAAACAAGTGAATTTTCTTTAATTTGATGCTAATCTGTGACTCCCTCCAGCCTGATAGGCCAGATGCTGCAGAGAGATCCCAAGAGACGAGCAACGCTGGAGGAGATCCAGAGCCACCAGTGGCTTCAGGGGGTCGACCCCTCCCCAGCCACCAAGCTGTCCACCCCTCTAGTGTCCCATCGCAGCTTATCCGAGGAGGAGCACGGCTCCATCATCCAGCGCATGGTGCTGGGGAGCATCGCAGACAGAGACGCCATTACTGAGTAGGTGTCCGCCTCCCATCAGACTCCCAACACACCATATCAATAGTTTGCCCTGATCCGTTTCCACGATGAATTCTTGCTGTCATCTCTTGGGATTGTGTTGATAAGTGAGTGGGATTTCCATGAATTTTGTCCCAGGGCTCTGGAGTCAAACCAGTATAACCACATCACTGCTACCTACTTCCTGCTGGCAGAGAGGATGCTGAGGGAGAGACAAGAGAAGGAGCAGCACAACCAGACGCAATCGCCCAGCCCCAGCAAAGCCCAGTTCAGGTACCCGACTCATCACACACATTTCCTCACTCTCCACACAGGTGATGGGGAGACGTGAGTCTTTTGTTCGGTATGGACTCAAGCGACTCGGGCAGGGATTTACTAAAACAAAAACTTTATTACATTTTCTGTTCTCTTCTGTCACCAACTCTATATTTCCAGCTGATATGTAGCAACTTGGGACGGACAAGGATAAGCTTCAGCCGTTTTAATTACACTACCTGTTCTGATCTGTGACTGTAATAAGGCTCAAAGCTGTACAAGCAATGCATAATCAAAACACTCACTCACTCACTATCAAAGATATCAGGAGTTTTTATTTTTTTATTTCTTAATAAACTAAATATTACAGTAAAATTCATCACAGCTAAGTGGGCTTTTCTTATTTCTCCAAATAGTTTTAGGATTTTTCCACAAACTGTGGAAAACTACTCAATGAAGTCTCAAGCTGAGTCAAACACGAGTCAAACAGTTAGCTTAGCTATTCGAAACGGTAGTTTAGCTAGTTTTGTAATTTTAGCTATCAAAGAAAACCTTAGCTATTAGGAAACTGTTAGCTTAGCTTAGCACAATACGGCTAAACTAAAACCCAGCGTCACTTTTGTTGTTTCAATGGCAGTTGTAGTTAATGCACTTGGCAGACATTATTACCCAAGGCGACTTACACTGAGGCAAGGCAGCAAGGATGGTGACATGTCTTGCCCAAGGACACAACGGCAGAATACCTAGGAATAAGCTGGGCTTGAACCTGCAACCCTCCAATTACTAGAGGGCCTGCTGTACCCACTGCCGCTTTATTACTGTTATTAACTTTATTTTAATGTTGTTTTTAAAGTGTGTGTGTGTGTGTGTGTGTGTGTGTGTGTCTTTATTACAACGGCCCTTTCTCAATATGCGTACTTGTCTGAACTTGTGTACTCATAAACTTGTGAAACGTCACTGACGTTGGCTCAAGTACTGCTCCAATTTTAAAAACGCTCAAAGTTCCAGGATGTGTTCTTGCTCCGCCCATTGTATCGAGAACGCATCCTTCTGGGGACTTGGGCTAGCACGGTTTCCCATAATGCATTGTTTCACAAACCGTCCAGGGGTAGGGAACACTGATCCTGGAGAGCCACTATCCAGCATGTTTTAGAGGTTTCCCTGCTTCAACACACCTGGTTTTAACCAGCAGGTGGTTAACAGGCTTCTGGAGAGCCTGATGAGCTGCTGAACAGGTGAATCAAATGTGTTGGAGCAGGGAAACCTCTAAAACAAGCTGGATAGCGGCTCTCCAGGACCAGGATTCCATACCCCTGTTACAGAAAATGTCAGAGGAGAAAGTTCATAACTGTGTTTTTATATCAAAAATACAAATAAATGAATGAATATAAAATTGTCTGTTATTGTAGATAATCGTGTGTAACCTGTAAAATATGCTGTCCCCTGCAAACGGACGTGCAGATCATGTCTATATTGAGTCCGTCGGTCTAGACCAGGGGTTCCCAAAATGTTTTCTTTGAGGACCCCCTTTCTCGTGTCCAAGACAAGCCAGGACCCAAACCCAACTCCTACACGCATAAACACATTAAATGGAGTTCTGATTATACTGTAGGGTGTGTTATTGGGATTTTATAAATGAAATTTTTAAAAATAAAATCTTGCTAACCTCACAACCTCAGCAAAGACAAAATTTTGGGGACCCCCTGCAATCTTGTGGGGACCCCCTTGGGGGTCCCGACCCCCAATTTGGGAACCCCTGGTCTAGACCACGTCTGTATAACGTCCTATAGGTCTTTGCACAGTGGATCTAGTTGTTTTTTTCTCCTGGACTCTTCACGATGCCACAAATACTAATTAGCTAAACCAGCACTGCCTTTTATTTTTATTTCAGGTCGTTGTTTTAAAACGTAGCATAAAGCGGCGCTCGTTTCTTTGATAGAGTACGATTCTGTTCCAAATGTCGTCCTCGTCCTCCCGTACTCGGTGGAACGGACTTCCTGCTCTACTTGCCAAGAACATACTTGTGTGTTGAGAAATGGTCGATGTTTTTATGCTTAGCTGACTAGTATCTGATTTATCTCACCATTAAAACTGTGTAACCCTACAGGCAGTCCTGGCCCACCAGGGTCGACGTTCACCAGGATGTCAGTGACGGGCTGGGGGGTCCTGCTATGTCTCACCCCGGGGGCCCCCAGTCTCCCGCCCGTAGTGCCGAGAGCCTCCACAAAGGCCCCAGACCCAAGACAGCTCTGCTGGATCTCAGCCTGCGCCAGGAGAGCATCACTCCAGCTCCAAGCCAGCAGCAGCCTGTAGGACCGGACCAGGAGAGGGGTCTGAGGCCTCTGGCTAAGCCCCACTCCAACCCCCTCAGACTCTCCTCTCTAGCTTCAGTGGGACCTTGCAAACCACGCAGTCCCAGTCTCTTCAGTGTGGAAGAGGATGAGGAGGAAGAAGAAGGAGCAGAAGGTAAATGTTTGCCCCCGTCCACGCTTCCCTCTCATGTAGTGCTTCGCTGCAAAGCCTCCTGCTCTTCAACCACGTCCTCTGGTAACCGCATGACGTCTCGTATGAGCGCCCCGGTTCTTAACCAGATCCATGAGGAAGACAAGGAGGAGGAGGAAGATGACGAGAGGAGAGACTTACGTGAACTTGGTCCACCCAAACCCAGTCTTAGTCTCAATTTGAACTCCAGAGTACCGTCATCTTCAGCACTGATGTTCTCTCCTGCAGCAGCGCTGGACGCCACCTTTAGTCCCAGCGATGATGAGACAGAACACCACTTTAAACCAGAGACACTGAGGCAGGAGGATGAGAGAAAGGAGGTGAAGGAGGAGGGAGAGACACGGATGTCAGAGCAGGACAGTCCCAGTAACTGTGCCAGTCCTGGGTCAGGGTCAGGCCAGGGTAAGGGCACCGCTAAAGCAGCCAGTGGGCTGGTAGAGAGCCTCAAGCTCATGAGTCTGTGTCTGAGCTCTCAGTTCCACAACCTGACAGGTGGAGGAGGAGTCGGAGGAGGTGGGGGAGGAGGAGGAGGTGGTGCAGGTGGTGGTGGCATTGGGGTAGACCCCCAAGACCGTCCCATGTGGAGAATGTGCATGGGCGGCTCCACCGGCAGCTTGGACAAAGTGTCTCTCCTCGGCGGGCCCTCACCGAGGGGTCACCTTCACCAGCAGCCCCCCCTGGGAGACGTGCTGACCGACCCGCTGTTGGAGGGCCCCTGCTCGGGAACGCTGAGGTTGGGGGAGCTGGACCTGGCCCGGGAGAACCACAGGAACATGAAGAACCGTGTGCTGCAGATGCCTCTGAAGGAGAAGACTCTGTCCGTGAACATCCACAGAAGCTCCAAGGAGGGGCTGCTCTGCACCCCCACCCCACACAGCTGCTGCCAGGTCATTTAGACCCACAGCCCCACCACGGGGTCCACACCTGCTTTATTTTAGTCAGGAGTTGTCTTAAATTTGTGTTTGTTTCGTTGTTTGCTTTTGTTTGAACACTCAAAGGCGGGAGGCTGGGAGGAAGTCCAGATGTTGCACATTTAGACACGTGAAGCACTTTCAGCCAGCGGAACAATAAAGGGACGTTTCAGGCGTGTTTGAATCCAGAATAAAAGAATCTGTGCACAGTGTTCAAACCTCACGTCGCTCAAACGAGTTTCTGCCTCCTGTTACACATCTTCTGTTTTTACTCTGGTTTGTAAATTATTTTTGAGACAAATCTTTTTTATTCTTATTTTTTA
Organism: Aphyosemion australe; assembly: GCA_006937985.1. Classification (NCBI taxonomy): domain Eukaryota; kingdom Metazoa; phylum Chordata; class Actinopteri; order Cyprinodontiformes; family Nothobranchiidae; genus Aphyosemion; species Aphyosemion australe. The sequence goes on along the minus strand of SSNS01000083.1, from coordinate 540,967 downwards.
TTCTAATTAAAATATTTAATTTAATAGCTGTTTTTATTCAAATGAGAACAAATGCAGATGCAGCAATGCATGATGGTCATTGATGTTTTCTTTACTAAGAACTGCGGAGAGACGTCTGTGTGGGCGTGCAGCAGAGTTTGTACATATGTGAATATCCCAACAGTGCGCCGTACCTGTAATCTCATTGGTAGTTATGATGCAGTAGAGACCTGAATGCTAGATCCGTGCACACGTTAGTCTCCATCCCCACTAGATGGTCGGGATCTTGGTTAAACTCAGAGTTGGATGGTTAGAAGTCACCACTGGCAGCTCCTGTGGGGATAGAAGGTCCCAGGGTGACTGTAGCCAAGGCTGTAGCCTAATCCCAGGTGACATCCTGGATTGAGCAGAAGAGAACACCTCCTCCCTATGTGACCCACCACTCTAGTGTAATCTCTAACACGAGCGTGCATGTGTTTAGCTGTAGCAGCCCTAACTCACCAGGTCAGCCCCACAGATTCAAACGGTCACTTTACTGTAACCTCACAGCAATACCAGCGACTGCAAAATGTACAACAATGGATGTGCCATAAATCTGTCTTGATATATTGTACTGTATGTATATGATAGAGATCTATTACATTAAAACGATGGGAATGAAGTCTGCTGGTGTTTTCTCCTCATGCATGTTTGAACGTCCGCTAAACTCAGACAAACTACGACTTCAAACCAGCAACCGGTTAAAGCAAAGTTAGCAACAAAAGTAAGAAAATTTGTGTTTATTTGTTGTTTATCCTCTACAATATTGTTATTATTTTAGTTATTTGATCGCCTAGAAATCTGGACAAACCGTAGCAGTAGAAAAAGATTTAGCTCTGCAGGTCGGTTTAGCCACGCTCCATTGTAGCCTGGACAGTGTTAGGTCAGGCCAATCACAGCGCTCGATGTTTGTAGACGTTGGGCGGGTTTAGCACCAGAGCTGCAACAGAGAAAAACTACAAAGATGGCGTTTTGAAATGAGTTTGGCATCAGCTTTGGACAATGTAGACTTGAGCTTTTTGAGACATGAGCAGAGGTACTTAAGTTCTTTATCTCAAAAAAGGATGAATTTGCTTCTTTTCCAACAGACTGCTCCGTAGAGATGAATACATCAAGCTGTTCGTTGCTCTGATTGGTCCTATCGCTGTTCAACTGAGTGTGGAGACAGTTTGAAAAACAACCGTAGATTATGCCCTACAACTAAACTAGATTTGAATGTAATCAGGAAATTATTGTTATTTTATTCATGTTCCCGTGCCACAGGCCTCAGTAGCATGGAGAAGATTCATATGCAGCCACTACAGCTAGGCTCCTCCCCCTCCAGCTGGGGGTTTGGGTACACATGATTCTCTTTCCACAGATGCAGGATCCCTATAAGGTATACCCCTTATTAATGTCTATACCTCATTAACAGGACTAATCAGGCTAAGTTACTATAACTTATTATAAGCGTGTGTACAACAAAGATATGTTCCAAAAATTCTGTTAAACAAATTTCTGCAGAATAAAATGAGACGGTCTTATGAACTTTGTAGGGGCTAAATGTTGGGGGGGAGTTTTGTTGAGCATCACTTAGCTTTAGCATACATGCTACACGTGGCTACATTAGATGATAAAGACGAGCAGGATATTAATGTTGGTTTGTGTTTGGTTTGTCATCTGAACAGCAGGAAAAACAAAAAGGTCCCTCTGTGTGTTTGTTGTCCCTGAACACCCCCCTAAACACACACACACACACACACGCACGCACACACACACACACACACACACACACACACACACACACACACACACACACACACACACACACACACACACACACACACACACACACACACACACACACACACACACACCACTACAGGGAGCTGTAATCTCTGCAACATCTGGGCTACTGTTCCACATCAGCCAGCTGGGAGGAAATCACATCAGACCAGATGAGAGCTTGTGTGAACTCATGTGAGCCACGGGCTTACACACACACACACACACACACACACACACACACACACACACACACACACACACACACACACACACACGCATAATGCAAAGTGCTATCACGACACTCAGGAGCACATAGGTGGGATTACAGACTCACAAATGTGCAGGTGATAAATTTGTTGTTTGGGTCTCTGACTCTGCCACATATTGGGTTGAGATCCTAACGTCTACTTTAACTGATCTCACAGCAGCAAAGAGAGATTTGAATGACCTGATTAGCAACCCTCATAGATTTAGTGACTTAGATTTATTCTCTGTTTTATGACATTAAACCAAACATCTGGTTTGATTCTCTGGTTTTTATTCATACCAGCAATTAAAAAAACAGCAGAAATAGAGAACAGAGGTAGAAAAGGCAAATCCTTTGAGTTAGATTTTTTTTCTCAATGCACTTGGGTTTCAGGCTGCAGCAAGAAGTTGTTTATTCTGAAGAAAACATCACAACTAAACCAGCATGGAAACCCAGCATTAAGAGATTTATTCTAGTGGGATTTTTTTATTTTCTACAAAGTTTTTCACTAAATATTTGATACGAGAAATAAAAAAGTATCAAAATCTCTGCTTTTTGGTGAAAGTCAGCAGAAGTTGTGGTTTTATTTATCATGAAGTTAACATAAAAGCCAAGAAATGACACTGACAAGGAAAGGACAATTGTTAGATTGCATAAATATGATGTTTTGTACATTTTAAACTTTGCAAAGCTCGTGTTAAAATTTGCACCACTTGAGAATCCTTTTCCAGTCAGTGCAGAAACACTGATGATGATGCTGCACTAGTGATGCATCTCAGTGTCAGACAGGAGGCTGGGGTGTGTAGGAACGTCATCTTCAAGTTGAATTTCAATCACAAAAGGAAGAAAGTTTAGAAAGCATCATCAGATCCAGCACAAATATACTCATCCCTCTGCACCCTGCAGCGACAGAGCAATCCTCTGGTGTTTTATAATTTTATCTCTTTGTTGCTGAGCCCCACCAGCAGCTGAAAACACACAAAAACGTGTAAACAAACAGCTGATCTGTGGCTGCACAGGCAGTCTGGGTGGCTGTGTGTGTATGGATGTTTGCTTCCACTGTGGGTTTATTCAGAAATGTGTTTGTTCATGTCACACAATGAGAAATCAAGGTCTGCATGAGAGCAGGAGACAGCGAGACTCACAGGGAGGGACAGCAATTCAATTAAAGTCAATTAAAAGCTCATTTCATGAGCTGGGACAACCATAGGGGGGATGTACAATAAGTGCAATAAATAACCAAGGAGAAAAGAAATAAAAGTGAACATCTGAGTTATAAAATCGTGCATGAATAAAATAAAAACGTCCAGGAAAGATTCTTTTAAAGCAGGCTGATAAACCGAACATGAGTTTGCAGACTTGTGCTTTAGTGTTAGCTCTGCAGGCTGATTTTAATTCCTTTCTTCTGAAAATATCCTGCTGTTACGCCGAATTCTCTCCTGTAAAAACCTGTAAGACTGTTTCACCCTGGGGGTAGAAGGAGCCTGCAGGGCAACAACCGTTTCCAGAGTCACCAGAGTAAAACTCTGCATGAGAACCAGTGTAACCTTCATTATTTTGTTTTAACAGTCGTGCCCAAACGACACGTTTGTCTGAGTTTCAGCTCAAAGTTTACACTTAAATGAAAATGAGCTGTTTCAGAAAACTAAGAATCCTGGTTTTTATATTAAAAGGAGCAACTGATCAGTAAATAAGTACAAATACACCTTATTTAGTAGTTTTAATCTTGTTAAAACTACATATATCAGCTGCTGAAACATGGCTGACTATGTAAATTAACCTCACATGAATGCTAATCTGTAAAGTCTAGTTATGTTTAGCAAAAGCTGAATCAATAAGTATGATAAAGCATGATTAGTACTGGGCAGGCATATCAGGATCTTCCTTACAGTGGTTTGCGTCGTATCTTATGGACCACATAGTCTATGTGGCTGCATCACGTTATATGTTATCATCGAAGCATCTTTGTTATGGTGTACCCCAGGGTTCCATTCTAGGGCCATTGCTATATCTGATTTACATGCTCCCTCTCCAGTACATTTTGAGCACATTCCCTGATGTCTTCTATCATATGCAGATGACATTTCGTTATATATTTCATTTAAGCCTTCAGAAATGTTTAAACTCAGTGTTGTATTAAACTGTTTTGCCGCTGTGAAAAGTTGGGTGCCCGTAAACAACAACTCAACAAAGATAAAATGGAAATCCTTGTTTGTGCTTCTGGTAAACACAAGAACCAAATAATGAAAGCACTTGGGGCTTTAGCTTCTCATATTAAGCCCACTATCAGTAACCTTGAGGTTAGCTTTGATACTGATTTCATTTTAGATCGTCATTTACAATATCTGGTTACGCTCCTGCTTCCTTCAGTTAAGAAATTACGCAACATCATCTCACGTTCTGAAATGGAAATTGTGATTCATGCTTTTGTTTATTCTCGACTGGATTATTGACATTCTCTGTATGCTGCCCTCACTGAAGCCTCCCAGGACCGTTTACAGATGGTGCAAAATGCCGCTGCCAGACTGACAAAGTCACCCAAAAGTATTCATACGTTATGCTGCTCCTAGCTTCATTGGTTCCCAATTCAGTCAAGGGTTGCAAAATTCTGGTGTTAAAGAGCGAGTTCATGGAGAAACCAATGTTCACTTGTCATTTTTGAAATATGATTGGTCACTCTGAGTGGCTGCTGGCCACTCCCACCCATTCCCCACTCAGGCTGCTATTAGCTGAGAAGCTTCGATATCCAATTCCAGATCAAGTTTAGTCTATGTTTAAAGAGCAAGTTCACTGAGAAACAGTTTTTTACTTGTTTGTTTTTTTATTACGATCGGTCACTTATGGACACACCCATCCTTGCTCACAACAGGGAAGGCTGTTGTTGGTTTAACATCCAGGAAAGAGCAGAGCACGTCTTGGCTAGTAGAAGCTAACCGTTAGTATTAACAACTCCACCACACAGCAGAACTCCTTCTGGCTTGAATTATTTGTGGAGATAACACATCAATGTTGCAAAGCAAACGGAGTCAATGGTAGAGTCGTGTTGCTGTTAGCCAATCAGAGGTGAGATGTCCAAATATCAGGAACTAAGACTCCAAAACCAGCCGTGTTCTTCTCTCCTCTCATCTGGTCCACTTCTAGTTCCTGAAACAGGAGCGCCAGAGCTTTTTTCCCACAGAGATTGACTCATTCATTTATACTAGAGACCACTGCTAATGTGTTGAAAAAATAAGTGAACTTGGTCTTTAACTTATCAAGCCCTGTCTAACCAAACCCCATACTGCTGAACTGATTACGTTCCCAAACGATCATTGAGGTCATGTGATCAAGGATCGTTGATTGTTCCCTGCACAAGGATGAAAACCAGAGGTCAAAGAGCCTCGTCTCCAATGGCCCCGGCTCCCTGAAGTGGACTAACTCAGTTGAGCTAAAAGAAAAAGTAGTTTTCACAATTGCTTTTGCATGGTGAACGATGATTTATATTTTGCTTGTCTGTTTATATCCTGATGTCTTTGAGGAGCATGTCTAGAAAAGATCTTTTAAAGTGGGGCTTTGAGGAAAGGTTGTGAACAATTCATAGAGATTAGCTCTGACCTGATCCACAAGCTAACTGCTAGCTACAGCAGCTAATTCCAACATGGTTTGCAGCTTTTAAAAATAATCCCAGTCTCAATATTTCATGGTGATTTTTGTGAAAACTATTTTATTAATCTTGACATCACTGTTTTGTTTTGCACAATCACTCACAATAAATTGATTGATTTTTTAAATAAGTAGCAGCAGCAGACAGTTACTTGTTCATAATCTTTCCATAAAACCCACATTCAAATCTGATCTGTTGCTTTGGGCTGAGAGGGAAATTACAGGTACGTTTAACAGATTAATTTCATAATTAACCGGGTGAAACAGGACTGCAGGCAAACAAGCATAAATGTTCCTTGAACAGGATGTGAATCTTCCAGCAGGTAGATATGCCACACCCAAACAAAATCACCTTGTAATTTACATTCCTGAAATACATGCCCGTACAAGTCGAGATAGGCAAATGAGTCTGCAGATGCATTAAGAGCTGCTGAGCCCAACAGAGCTGTCAGCTGGAACAATAGAGAGGATGTCACCAGGAATGTAATTTTAATCTGCTGGCTGTTCCCAGTCATCTTGGATGAAGTGCAACCAGAACACAAATGCGTCAGAGCATCGGGACAGAAACACCAGACAAAGATCACGCTCTCACGAAACCCAGTGAAGCAAAATTCCTTTATTTAAAATTGACACAATCAAACCATCAAAATGTTAGAAGGAAACAAAAATACAGGTGAGATTTAGAATGGGTTTAATACATCAGACCTAAAGGAAATAACAGGTAACTGGAAAAAATGATTAGAAAAATAAAAGGTAGTGTCAGCTGTTATTATACATAACAAAAGCAACATGAAGGGACTTAAAAACAGGAAAAAATAGATAAAAGTGTTAGGTTTGGCTTCACAGATATGCTTTTAAACAGTTAACCCTTCAAGGCCAAATGTTACTTAGACCTCTATCTCTCTAAGGTACGGAAGAAGATTAGGACCACTGAAAAGAAAAAAAAAAGAAACAAGAGAATTCTGAATTCAATCTCAGAATTCTGACTTTTTTCTCAGAATTCTGACTTTAATCTCAGAATTGTGACTATTTGCTGACTTTAATTTTAATTTTAGAAGTCAGACTTTAATCTCAGAATTTTGACTTTTTTCTCAGAATTCTGACTTTTGTCATTCTGAGATTAAAGTCAGAATTCTGAGAAAAACCCTCAGAATTCTCTTTTTTTCCCCAGTGGCCCTAATCCTCTTCCATACTAGGATTAATTCATTCATCAAAAATAAAACTCAAAGAGCATCCTTCAGGTAGAAGGTTGAACAGCCATGACAGCTTCACCCTCATGAACTCTGACCTTTGATCAGTCATGAGCGTGGTGACAGGAAGTGGCTCGGAGACCACATTTAGCTCTGCAGGGTCATTAGCTTCAGTGAAGAGGTAGAAATGACAAACTCTACAGGATTTTATCAGTCAGGAGCACTTCATCTCCTCCATCCTTAATGTTCTGTATCCTTTTCATTCCTCCAGTGGGATGGGGAGCTTTTGCTGCTGTCTTTAGACCCAGCTGGCAGCAGAATCATTAGAGTCTGTCGCTTTTGGTGTCATCTGAGAGCTGTGAGGTGGCGTGAAGCGCAGTCGCTGCATAATATCTTAGAAGATTTGAGGAGTTAATGGAAAATGACTGACTTTTATGAAATCTAAAGGCATTCCTTTCATTTAACACTGATCCTGCCGACGTTTCATGGTCCACGTCACTCTGTCAGCCATGTTTGTGGGTAAAAATAAACACCTGAACTGTAAATATCATCAGTCACTCACAGCTAGACTATAATTGTTCCTATCAGACCCAAGGGAGAAGGGGCAGCTATATGCACGTGATGCATAATTCTCATTAAATCAGATGGTTGTCACATAAGTCCTCCTCATTGGCTGGTGCGAGGTGATGATGCATATCTGCAGATTAGTGGATGTTTGAACAATGACTGGAGCTCATCCAGGAGGAAGCGTCACATTCATTCATTCATAAGGAGCTCAGCACTCCACAGTGAGTCTAAATAACTCAGCAGAAGCACCAGAATTAATCCAGATGTGCACAAACAGCTGCCTGTGTGCATTTTCATAACATAGTGATTCCATGATCATGTGACAGAGTGGGAGAAAATATGTGAGCTGTGAAGCTGCAGGCTTGTATTTTTAAATGAGCGTTAAGGCCTGGCTCTGTGTGCACGTTTACACTGCTGAGAGGCCGTGCACGTGGAGCTGCCCAGCCAGCCTCTCAGAGAAAACAGCCCGTAATTACTGTGTCTAAACGCAGAGTCACTTCCTGCAGGTTGCCAATCCAAAAGCCTCGGTCGCCATGGCTACCCTGTTGCCAGGAGACAGCTGGGGTGGGATGGGCTGATGTTAGGGAAGTGACATCGATGGCCAGAGGTAAAGGGCCAGAGGATGATGCCTCCATCAGCATCAGCGAGTGCTTCAGAAGATCTTAGTTGTCTGATTTTTGGTTTTGGAGCAAAGTCAGTGAATCACGTCTGTTTTGACCTAAACACACACCTCTGACCCGGTTCTGTCCCTGCAGCTGTGACTTAACGGTGAAACTGCTCCGAGAGCGTCTCTGTCCAGGTCTCTGGAGCAGGAACTCAATGCGCATGGGAGAGGCTCCAGATAGGAATGTGCTGCTACCCTGCTGCAGAGCATCCTGTTACCATAGCGCCACCTGCTGGTCGCTCACAGTCAGACTCTGGGCTGCTGCAGCCCTTTGCCCTGTTTACTTCTCTCCCATATCGCTCACATTCTGTTTACTTACTCAACAGTTTCAGGGAAGTCCCAATGCAAAGAAATACAGCCCAACACACGCGGAACATCACATTTATTTACAAAATGTTCTTAACCAGAAAACGTGTGGTAAAATCTGATTTTGGAGCCCCCCCCCCAAAGCCCCCTTAGGGAGTGTGGAATGATGAATCAAGTGCCCCCAGTCTCTGACGGGTGTCTCAGACAAGTAAAGTGCTTATTTCTGTGGTTGGGCGATGGCGTCGTCTTGGTCTCCCTCATCTTTGCTTGTCCCTCCTGTCGAGCTGAGGACTCGAAGGACCGTCTGGTTGAAGTCCTCTGGTTGGTCTGCAAACACGTAATGACCCGCTCCTCTGATCACCTAATGAGCACAAGCACACCTTAGCAGGAATCTGTGTTTGACACCTGAAACCACCTCTTCAGCGTTTTGGAGCCACTATCTCACACGTTAAGGTAAAAGTGAACACTTACGATGATTTCTACATCCGGTCTGATTTTCCTGACTGCATATCCAGAGTTGCTGTCGATGCTGGATCGAGATCCATAAATGAAGGAGATGGGAATGTCAGCTCGGACCCCGTCGATCCGCTCTAGCATCGGCCTCTTAGCCCAGCCGTAGGGAACGGTCATGTTCTTGAACGCCGTCTCGCCGCTGATGCAAAAACGTATCATTAGCAGGCTTGAGTGGCATGTTGATTGAACATGTGGGGCCTAATGCCCTCCTACCTTGGGGTCTGGGCGTTCAGGTGGTAGATGTAGTCGGACACGGTGTTGTCGTTGAACACGGAGGAATACTTCTGCTTGAAATCGGATCTGATGGTCTGGACCAACATGGGACCTGGAGTGGGAGGAGATGGAAAAACCTACTTGAGTGTTTGCTGCAACAAACAGGAAGTTAGGTTGGATAAAAATGTTTTGGGATTACTGTCTTGCTGTATTTAAGACAGATGGCCTCATGGTTGACTCAGTGACTGCAAAGTGCTAGGATGACTTCAAACCAAGCCCAAATCATCAGCCGCCGCCACCGTGCTCGAAAGGCACAGTGCTGCAGATATGCTGAAACTCATGGATTTCATATTTCAGCATTATTCAGGCAAGTTTAATATGAAACTCCAGCCTAGCTGGAATTTCTCAAACCCTTTTTCACTCACTTCCAAAGTAAATAACCAGATCAGAGAAAATTTTAAATGGCAGAAACTGTCTCAACTAGCTCTAACCGTTAGCTCCTCCATCCAGTCACACCTGAGGCCCATTTCTCTAAACGGAGGTTCTTCAGACAACCATCTTAAACAGGGGTGTCCAAACTTTTCAAGATAAGGACCAAAATTGTCCATTTAATAATCCTTGCAAGCCACAAAAATACAACTTTTTCCATATTAATAAGCATATTAGTAAAAATATTGACACAAAATGTTAGAGAGTATCACTCCACATCAACAACCTGCTGGAAAGAGAAAATTAATAATTCTAAAAATGCGACTAGGGGACACAAAAACATCACGCCAAGGGCCGCATAATGGCCCCAGGGCCACACGTTGGACATGCCTGATCTACTTGTAAAATATTAATTGTTCATAATCTTTTGACAGTCGTACACATGAATAAATGTTGGAATGACAGCTGTCCAAATGACTATTTACACACGCACGCACGCACGCACGCACGCACACACACACACACACACACACACACACACACACACACACACACACACACACACACACTATGACGAGCCTTCCTCTAAGTGTCTGGTCACAATCTTTCTCTGAACATTTCACCCTCAGGGTGAACTCAGATTCTTAGAAGACACTCCTAAAGATGTTCTATTTGTGTCATTTTCTTTCCTTTTAGAAACAGACTAAATTTTGTTTCTGAATGACCTTTAAGCCTTCAAAGATTTATGGACGACAACAAACGCTTTTCTCTTGACTTCTCTACAGGTCGGTGAAATCATCCTCAGCTACCAAAACTTTGGAAGGGATTCAGTAAAATGCAACAGAAGTTAATAAAATGAGTGTGTTCTGACCCAAAGGCCCAGCCAGCCTGAGACCAGCCAGGGGATTAAAGGGGCTCATGACAGCTCCGATGGCTCTGATCCACACTGGGATGGAGTGATGGTTGGGGTTGTCTGGTCGTGCTGGGAATCCCCACGGCTCCACCAGCAGAAGATGTTTCACCCTGCAGATGCATATGTTACACAATTAATGTGCTCACTCAACACTCATGCACACACACAGAGAGATCTAATCACCTGTTTGAGTATTTGAGTGTGTAAGCAACAGACAGGTATCCTCCAAGGTTGTGTCCCAGCAGGACCATCTCCTGCAGGCCCACCTTCTCCCTCCACTCCTCCAGCGCTGTAACAAACTGCTCCTCAGCCTCCTCTGGGTCAGCGCTGAACTCTGGTCGGCTGCTCCTGCCAAAGCCCAGCAGGTCTAGAGCGTAAACGGGTCCGCAGCTGGACAGAGCATCAAGATTCTGGGCCCAAAGGCCAACTCCACCACCAAAGCCGTGCAGCAGAACCAGAGGAGTCCTGGGTTGTGCAGAAGGCTGCAGCAGAAATGGAGATGATGCCTGCAGTTGTGTGGAAAAGGCTATGGTCCACAGGTAGTTGCTGTTGGATATTCGGATGTGCTGCCTGGAGTAGGGCCTCTTCACTGCTGCATTAGAGGAAAGGGACGCTTAGTTGAAATCATGGGCTAGTTTATTATTACTATTATTATTATTGATAATGGATTCCCACAGACCACACACTTTTGAGCATTTTTTCTTCTGCATCTTTGAGCTGAGATGGGGAAGTGGGGCACCAGGAGGGAAGCCAGCTTGATATCCAGGAGCTGAAGTTCAGACAGGACAGCACGCACAAACAACAGCATAGTGAACTTTGATCATGTGTTATCACTTCCGCTGGTATCTTTACTTCAGAAAGAAACTTGACAACATCATGCAAACAATCTGTACCATATAAAAGCCCAGAAACTGTTTCCATCTGGAAATCATGTATAATAACGTCAGAAATATGATAATATAGTGATTATTTGTTATGAAACACATATTTTGTGGTAAAAATACTTCGATGTTTACAGAAATTCCTACTGCTCAATTCGGCACACAGTTAAATGCTATGAACAATGTCTAAATCTTTATAAATTAAGTGTCTGCGGCATAAAAACAAGCAGATTTAGCTTTCAAAACGGAACAAAATAGTATTATTAGCAATATAATTTAGCATAGAGAACCACATGCTATCCCGAATTTAAAAACAAGCCAATTATAGATAAAAAGGAGTATTTAAAGAAAGCTGGAAGTCTTTTTATGAACAAGAAAACGACTAGTAAGAGTTTAAACTAGTTTTGTACAGACGTTCGTGACCTGCTCCTGAAGGCAACGCTAGTTCAAAACAATAGAAGTCAACTTTTTAGCCAACAAAAAGTTGGGTAAACTTTCATATCCAAACAAGACATTAATCTAGAGTAAAATTAAAAGTAAAGAAGGCTAACCTTTGTTGACTGCGAGGCTGAACCTCCTCCGCCATCCTCCTCATGATGTCTGACGGAGTTGTGAAAAACTAACGTCAAAAGTTACTGAGATGCGTTCAAGTACTTGTCGTAAACTATTAAAAGGTAAATATCTAAATTGACCTGACTAAAACAATTTGTGTGAAATTAATCACATGTTTTAAAGTGTTTGGAGTTTTGTTGATAATCAGACCTTTGTTCAATTAACGGATTTTTTTGTTTGTTTCTGTTTGTCCAACTGCACCTGAACGCAGCAGCACAGCTATGGCCGCCACAGGTGAGCTAATTGTATCTTTTCTGAAGAAATTTTTTATAGTTAAACAAGTGTACAACAGAGGTATTTTACTTTTAAATGGCGTATATTATAAAAGTAAATACATAAAATTGTCCAAAGTGTGGATAGCATCCTAATTGCTGTTGTTAGCATATTAGCATATGCTTTTATAAGATTTACTTGATTAGCATTTTAAACCTAAAATAATCTTATAATATAATTTTCAACATTGAAATTGGTTCATTAAAATTATATAATACATTCATGAGCTAGCTGTGTCAAAATAAATAGTTAACATTTTGTGGCTAATGTGGAAACTGATGAAAAGGAGTTTGGCCTTCCTCAAAAAAATGTATGGAGCAAAAACTGACAGCTTAAATCTCTTATCTTCCTGTTTTCAATTTAAGATAAGACAGATTAAACGCAAAGTTAATTTAATTCATTATCCTCCAGCACTCGCATATACAGAATGATTAAGATGCTGACGGAAATTCACCTTTTCTGTCTTACCTCTTCCTTCATTTAACTTCTACTTCTTGCATGAATCTCATTAAGCCCTAAAAGGGAGTTTATCTGATAGATTTCTGGACATGTTATCCTTGAAAAGCTCAGGAGTATCCTTCAAGAAATACCAGAGATGTCTCTCTGTGTGCTGACTTGACATTTAAGAGTAATTTGTGTCTTTGAAGTCTGGAGGAAGTGGATTAAACCTAATCCTTTTTGCGTGGTGTTATGGAGTTTAAATGTGTTTATATAAAACACATCTACAGTATATGTTGATACCATAAAGACACTAGCAGGTGATTCTGTTCCTGCACTTCAACACTAGTAACTTCTCAGGAAGTCACGTTTACCTACAGAGCAGATATGTTTTGCAGCAGAATAAACTGTAATATAGGGTTCTCTCAGAGAAAAGGTTTAATAGATGAAGGAGGTTAATTATACAAGACAGAAACCAGTTTTACTCAGATTTCATTCCACCAGCATGAGCCACCCCCTGCATATATTACTGTTTTTCTGACACCTAATTTGAAAAACATCCATGAAATAACAATTTCTCCTGCTCTAATAAAGAATAGTCCATTTTCTCTTGTCAGCTCTGTTCCACAAGGTGGCGTTGCTGTGCTCCAACCACATACAGACGCCTCTCCTGCTACTTTTTTGCTTCATTCGTCAAACACAATTTTCCTCTCACACCACCCACTTCTAGTGGCTCTCAGAATATGGCTTGACTGAGTGGTTTCTGAGTGCTTCATTTCCTTTCCTTCCACTTCTCACTGTCCGATCACTCTGCTGAGTGCTCAGAAATGTTCAGCAGACAGCAAGGCTTTAGCCAAGCCCATGACCGAGCAGAGGTGGTATACGACCCTAGCTGTCTGGAGCCCAGTAACTGAGGGAAGCTTTCAGTGAGGAGATAGGATAAATCTGCAGAATGATGGAAACCTGTTCATTTTTTCTTACAGCTGGAAGCTAGTCGTGCTAGCCAGAGATTGTACACATCGCCCAGGGATGAAAATCAGTAACCCGTGGTCTGGAAGCTAATTTACTTTAAATAATCTGTTCAGTCTTGAGACAATCAGGAGGACATTTCACCAAACAAGTGAAGCCATTGCAATCTGGTCTAAATTATCAGATGTCTGGATAGTCATGCCCTGGAGTAAACTGTCAGCTTGGGTTCTGGTCACCCCGTGGAGCTCCTTCATGCTTAGCAGAGTAACAAAAATGGTAGATTTAAAGGCGACATACTGTGACTTTTTTCTTGAGTTATAATAGTTTTATGGTTGATACCAAACATGTTTTTACGAAGTTCATTGCACAAGATCCCTCTCACATAAAGCAATTTCAGCAGTTTTATACTTGACATTTTCAGTACCTTCCAGAATGAGCTGTTTCAGGGCTCTGTCACTTTAAAAAAACAAGCTGCTGCTGGCCACGCCCACCCATCCCCCACTCAGACTGTTAGTAGAGAAGCTTCGATATTCAAATCCAAATCAAGTTTAGTCTTATTTTATGTTTTGAATGTTTTTCCTTAAAGAGCAAGTTCACTGAGAAACCTTTTTTTTTTTTTACGTTTTTTTAATACAATCAGTCACTCTGAGTTTCACATGCAGGCTGAACTTGAAAATAGTCTCCTACCCCTATTTCCTGCATTATTTGCCGATACAAAATAGATGGGGAAACGTTTGGATTAGAAAAGCCACTCAGATCAACGTTACACTGAAAATTTGCATTCATGGACTCACCCATCTTGGCTTACGACGGGGAAGGCTGTTGTTGATTTAGCACCCAGGAGAGAGCAGAGGGCGTCTAAGCCATAGACATGAATATGTAGACGCCCCATTGGGTGCTGGAGAGCGTAACAGCGTCGCCGCCATATTGGATGGGTCTCCTCACTGTCCAAAGTCAATGCAGAGTGAGCAATTATGCCCATTTTTGTGCAGCCTTCGGTTGCAACAACCGGCGTATTATTGAAAACAGATCACAGGGAATTACTATTGGATTTCATAGCCTACCTGATGAAATTTTATATTTTAATTTTTTTATTTTGTTTAATTATATTTGTACTAATTATCATGCCATACCATGTGTCTGAATTTGTGAAAAAGCTTAATAAAATGTTTTTTTTAGCTGGGTAAGCACCTTCCTCAGTAGAAATCAATGCACTTGGGGCGAATGGAGACCCAACTAAGATGGCGGCCGGCCACTACGGCAGCTCCAATAGGCAGCGCCAGTCCACGAGGCGTCTACGTATATATGTCTGTGGTCTAAGCTATTAGAAGCTAACTATTAGCATTAGCAACTCCACAACACAGCAGAACTCCTTCAGGCTTGTGTTATTTGTGGAGATAAAACATCAGTGTTGAAAAGCAGAGTCAGTGGTAGTCACATTGCTGTTAGCCAATCAGAGGCGAGATGTCTGAATATCAGGAAATAAGACTCCAAATCCTGTAGTTTTCTGCTCCCCTCTCCTCTGGCTAACTCCTAGTTCCTGAAACAGGAGCGCCAGAGCTTTTTCCCCACAGAGATTGACTCACAAGACATTAATTTATACTACAGATGAATGCAGATGTATTGGGGAAAAAAAGAGTGAACTTGGTCTTTATATTAGATAAAGTTTTAGTTATATTTTGTACCTTTAAAAAAAAAATCAGGAATAAAAAGTAAAATTGGATATCTGATGCTAAAATCTGTTTTCTAAGTCAGTTCTAAATTAGTGTTTGAATGAATTATAGCTATTTTTACTATCTTTGATTAGCTTTTGCATCCATATAGGGCTGGGCGATTAATCGAAAATTTATCGTTACCAAAATTTCTGACTAATCAATATAATTTTTCCCATGTCAACACCTGACTCAACGTAATACTTGTGACAGCCCCATCTAGTGGACAACTTTTGTTTTTGCGCATACATGTAGTTATCATCCATTTATCGTTATCGAGGTGAACTCCTCAATATACCGTGATATTGATTTTAGCTCATATCGCCCAGCCCTAGATCCATCTATCTGCATCCAATGTTAAAATTTGTCCATGAGATACTTTGCTGAAACTACAAACACATAGATAGAACCATCACATTAATAACTATATTGTTAAATCTCCAGTATGCTAACGTTCAAATGGACTAGAAACTTCTTTTAACTTGTGCTGACAGCATACTGATTTGAGACACATCAGGTGTTCATCTTCAAATCTCACGGCAATAATAAACCTCGTTCCTTAACAGCAGATTAGAGAACACACGGAGGGAATAGCTGTAACGCGTGTGATCGGCATCAGGTTCTGAAAACCTTGAAATGAAATATTGTGTGAGTTCAGATTGAACCCTGACAGGCAGATGCTGATTCATGCTGGGTGTCATGATCCACACATGCAGGGCGGGAGAGAAGGTGTATTATATCATCATTTGGATGAACCTAAAATCTGAGGTGTGGAGGTCGTTTAAGGTTTTTATATCATTTTTATCTTTTCTCTAATTGCTGTTGTGATTGTTTAGGTTAGAGTTAGTGATCCTGGCTGTTATTAGCCTCCAGCTTCCGCAGGATTCATGTTACATTTCTCTTTATCATTGTTTAGCTGTTTGACATGATTTTATTAAAGGTGTAGCCTTGAAAAGCTTTGTGTTTATGTGTGCATCTGCCAGTGGGCAGTCACGGTAAGGGGAGGCATGATAATATGTAAATTCCTCCACGGGAGGGACTTGATGTTCTCCACAATTAGGTGGAAATATATGTGCATATATTGGCATCTGCATCAGCGACTGGACGAACTGAGTTGGAAAAAACTGAAATATTATCAGTAAAAAAAAAAGTAATGATGCAAATTCCTATTTTGATCTATTCAGTCACAGGACTGAACTCCCAGACAGGTGTTAGCCTGTGCTGCATTAAACCTCAGTAGCAAAAATAGGGATTCGTAGAAACATCCATGTTTTTTTTTGCATAGATAAGTCTGATAGTTGTTCAATAAATAAAATAAGGGGAAAACGGAGGGTTGCCCTGGTAGCAATTTTTATCTGTGTGTGTGTTTGAGCATCAGAAGCAGATTATTGGCGGCACACTGTTCCAGGGTCATCTCCTGCTCGGTTTGTTCAGGACTAACCCCGCATCCATCTGTAAGCTCAAACCAAACTCTGTCAGGAGTTTTTAGGGCAGAGCCCAGTGCAGTATGGGAAATAAGAGTGCCCAGGCTGTTAGTGGAAGATGGAAAGGGGATGGAGGAGAGGCGGAGGGTCTGTGTGGTTGCTAGGATACGTGGTCGGCGCCTACAGCAGACATGATTTATAATGGCCAGGCTCACTGTCTCGCTTTCTCCACTAGTTTCCTCCTCTCCCTCTTTTCCAGCCATCCATCCTTATTTTCCCACAGGTGTTGCCACGTTCAACTGCTCCGGGCGCAAAACGCTTGAACTAGTCTGATTACATTTGATTATCAGCGTGATTCTTTTTTAATACACCAGATCGTCTCCAATCAGCTTCCTCTTAACTGTTAATATACAATAATTGTTGTGAGTTCATTTGTGATATAGCGACTGTAGGCAGCAGCTCCCGTATCCGTGTGTGTGTGTGCACGTTGACATGATCATGCATGATCGTACGAGTGCATGAATAGTTGATATTGATTTGCTGAGATTTGATCCACCTCAGGATGTGCAGGTCCTGAGAGATAAGAGGCAGCGCAGGGAGGACGGAGCGATATATGGGAGAGGAGAGTGACTAGAGAGTAACGAGGGGCTGGAGGTAAAATAAAATGGACGTCTCTGTGTTCCATCACAAAACGATGACACCACCATGGTGTGAGCATCAAGGGCACTAAGAGTCCATCAGATCCAAATGCATACCTGAACAGTTAGTGGTTTATGTCAACTCAAGCAGTTCTTTGTGATATCCATATTCTGTGCTGATATGGTAATAATGATTTATTTGCGATGTGTTGTGAAGCCCTAACCTACAGCGGATTGATTAGCTTGGAATCAACCCAAGTTTTAAAGGAGCTGAGGAACAATTTGATGAGGTATTAGTTCAGTCGTTCACAACACCTGCTCTGATCATGGATCACGCTTAACATGATTTATAAAAATGATATAAAATAGACGTTGAAACTCTAAGATTAGAAAAGCCTGACAGATCTATGTCACACTGTCACTTAACATCCATGGACTCACCCATCTTGATCTGAAATGATAAATGTGATGTGTTTAAATGATTTATTTAGCATTGATAATCCTCCTATGGAGGATGTGTGTTACTGTCCACTATAGCGAACTAGATACTCTTTATATTGTTTGAATGTGTGTTAACATTTTCTTATTTAATTAGCACGATGAGCTTCACTGTTATGAGATATATTTGTCTCCCCAAGGGATCGGTTCGTAAGCTAGCTAATGCTAACTTTTGTAAATACCGCTCTCTATGAGCCCCATAGGTGCACTAAATCTTCCAACAACTGAAATGTAGTATAAATCTAGTAGAAACCAGACTGAACTGGCAAAAATAAACAACCTCAGTCGCCACTTTTGCCCTCTGTACAATACTTCAGTAATTATCTGTTGACGTCCAATATTTGTGTTTTAAATAATGAAAATGTCATTGCTCAAAAACAATAAGACGTATTTTCATTGTCTTAAACCAGAAGTACTTTTGATGATGTCATGTGCAAAGGGTCAATAGTCTTCTGGTCCTCATAACAAATCATAACAAAAATCGAGGCAGCTTTTTAATAAATTTGTACTATTAACATGTTTCTTATCCGTGTGCTTGCTTACAAAACGATGGTTTATGGGCAGATAAATAAAATAAATTATGGTGATGTCATCAAAAGTTGCGCAGAAGTACTTTCGGTTTAAGGCAATAAAAATACGTCTGTTTTATAGTTTTTATGCAATGACATTTTCACGATTCAAAACACAAATCCACAAAAGCATGAGTAATTTTGTGACTTATGGTTTTTTTTACCATCATTTTATTCGTTAATTAAACATAGAAAGAAATAAAAATCAGAAAATTCCTCACATTTTGGTTTTTTCATTTCTGCTTTTTTTGGTATCAGATGAAAAACCGGGAAAAATCTTGTTTTTCACATTTTCGATTATGTGCAAACTGGAATGAAATGATTCATAATGGGTAGCGTTACTGGTTTAGCTCTTACGTGATGCCTACTGTACGTTTCTGTCTGTAAACAGGGCCTGCGTGTTCACGGGCAGTTTAGGTTCTTCCTCTGTTCAGACTGGAGGCTAATCACATTTCTTTCTTAAATCACATCTTTAGGACATATTGTTCTGTATGAGATCAGATCAAATTTGTGAGTCCTGCTCAGGGATAACCATCCTATCTGCATCAGCTGCTGCATTAAGGGTGTAGCTGTAGCTGTGGTGGGAGGCGGCGCTGCATTTATTTCAGCATCTAACTGGTCTCCATGCTTTCACTCGGCACATTGTCACATTGGCAAGCAACTTTATCAGACTGTTAAAAAATCACTGATTAGGGTAAATAAAACTGGGTCAAACATGTAGAGTTCAATCAGTTTGATTCAGCTCATGCTTTCTAATGAACTAATTAGATTTTGGAGGTCAAAGGTTAAACAAGTTTTAGAATTTACTCAATTTTTTGGTACACTAAAAACATGACATGACCTTTTACATCTAAAAGATCAACATGATTATGTCACCATGTTTAAATGTAACAGAAACGTGTCTCTGGATGTTAACTGGATGAACAAGTTCAACCTCCATCCCTGCTGTAGGGTTGCATTTAAAAGTCGGGCTGGCACAGCTGCCTCCAAAAGTCGCCACAGTCCATGATGATGCCGTCTATGATAAATAGTCATTTTCTGAGTGCTTCGTCAACATGTAAAGCTTATGAATTTAAAGGTACAATAAGTAAGAATTCTACAGTGAAATAATCACAAAACAGTTTAATGTCTCAATCATGTTGGAAGGAAGGATCCATTGAAGCAGATTTCCTTCTCAGCTGTCTTGAGGGTTATCAGTTTTTCTCCTTCTAAAAAAGCTAAAGAGGGACGTAACGTAACCACAAAGCATCACGAGCCATGACAAAGCAACGAATGAGAAGAAACCATCCTTCGAAACTCCGCCCATGCCCACTCCAACAAAATACGTGTACAACAGCTGCGTCTTATTCAATAGTTGTATTGGATTTGGTGGTCTAGTGGATAAAGCATCTGACTTTCAGCTTGTTTTGCCATGTCCTGACGCCGGTTCAGTTCCTTGTGTCAGCAGTAATTTATGTAGCGAGCTGAAGCAGATTTCATTTTTAAAAAATATTTTAGTTTTATTGATTATTTTCTGCAAAATATTTTGTATCTCTAATTTAAAGAGCTTTGAATTTGGTCATTTCCAAGCAGCATTTTAGTTGTAATGCTCTGGATGGGACACAGAAGTCCCAGTGATCTACTCTATTCACCTCACATGGGCTTCAGCTGGCTAAATAAACAAAGAAAGTACAAACAAAAGATTAGGCCTTATACACTGCCTGGCCAAAAAAAAGTCATTGGACCGGCTTTGGCGTTGATTACGACACGCATTTGCTGTGGCATTGTTTCGATAAGCTTCTGCAACGTCACAAGAGTGAAAATGATGTCTCATGCTCCCTGAACCACTCTTTCACTATTTGAAATCTTGGAATATGGCCGTGCCATCAGGGAAGAACACATCCATTGATGGAATAACCTGGTCATTCAGTATATTCAGGTTGTCAGCTGACCTCATTCTTGGAGCACATCCTGTTGCTGAACCTAGACCTGACCAACTGCAGCAACCCCAGATCATAGCCCTGCCCCCACAGGCTTGTACAGTAGGCACTAGGCATGATGGGTGCATCACTTCATCTGAATTCAACCGCTTTATACTCGCAACTCGGAGAGAGTGGGCGTTAGTGGCCTACTTCCAGGAGAGGTGGGTTTCAGATTCGAGACTAGCTTCATGAGCAGGAGAAAGGCCTGATGATGCA
Organism: Aphyosemion australe; assembly: GCA_006937985.1. Lineage (NCBI taxonomy): Eukaryota > Metazoa > Chordata > Actinopteri > Cyprinodontiformes > Nothobranchiidae > Aphyosemion > Aphyosemion australe. The sequence goes on along the minus strand of SSNS01000083.1, from coordinate 520,307 downwards.
CTTACTTTCCATCCTCGTGTCTGCAGGTCCAACATCAGAATCTGAAAACTCGCAGCTGAGACAGGAAAAGGCATGAATGCAGACAAAAATGGGTTTGGGGGAATTTTTCACGAGGAAATAATAATATCACGGTAAAAATCTCCAAAAAGTGGAATTTCCATGATCTGGCATCTTTAACTTGTTCAAACGTTTTGAACTGTGTTCCTCCAGGGCTGCTTGGTGGTGCAGTTGGTAGCTCTATTGCATTGCAGCAAAAAGGTCGCAGGTTCAAACTCCGGCTGCATTCTTTCTGCATGGAGTTATCACGCTCCCTCTGTGCATTCGTGGATAAAGTGGGATTGTTCTGAATGAGCACAGATCATAAACTTTTATGGAAGTATTTCCAAACAGTGTTTGCTCTTAAATGTTTCTGTGGTTTACCACCTTAGTGCAAGCTCACACACACATGCACACTATAATACTATACACACAGACTGATTCTGATGAGCTGGCAGAAAAGACCAAAATCTTATTTAAGCTGCTAAATGTGTTATGCTGCTACGTTTAAATGTTAGAGCAGAATCTGGGCCCGGCTGGTTAACTGTCTCATTGTGCTGGCTATAACATGTTTAATTAATGTGCTAAGTAATATATATTATAAATGAAACAAGTCTGTACATATTTGTTTCCAGTTCAGTTTCATGATCAGAAACATTCCTGATATTTTAATATGCAGAATTTTATTTATTTTTGTGACTTGGGTCAATAAAATAGCTGTTTTTGTGTATTTTAGATGAAAATTATTAGAATAATAATATATTATTCAGTTGGTGGCAGCTGTACATGTGTTAAAATGGCTGCCTTCCATTGCATTGGTGCAGAAGTGGAATGCAGCCTTTTATATTAAGTCCATCCCACAGTTTCAAGTCAATGTGTCTTCTGTGAAACGTTATTAAAAGTCTAAATCTACTGAGGATGAAGGCGTGAGTCATAATCCCGTTAATCCATTATAGTGGATGTAAAACCCCCCACAAATTCTTCATTTTCAGACTTTTTAAAAATGGCTTCAACATTGGAGATTAATAAGAAAGAAGCTGATGTGTTTTATTCCCTGCTGACTGAGCAGAGTGTAGGGTGTAGCTGCACACCTCACTGCTACAGCCTAACTACCTAGCAACCACCATTCAAGCTGCCATACTGGTGTCACACCAGCACGCCAGATGTTCGGTGTCATGCATGAAGCTATTGATGTCCCATGCGATTAGCTGAAACCATCACCACCCATTCTACCTAACTGGCTTTCTAACTTATCTGCAGCTAATAAATTTGATTATCTGACATAGAAAGAGCCTGCTCCTCTTCCTGTTCAGCACCAGTAAGTGATCCAGGAAAACATTCAAACTGGAGTGGCCATAGTTCTGTTTCCCTCAGTCTGTCCAGCGTCTTCCAGTAAATGGAGGATAATTTTAGAGCGATAAAGAGCCCAGAGGATATCGAGGAGAGCACGCACACACACACGCACGCGCGCACACACACGCACGCGCACGCACACACGCACACACACACTATAAAAAAGTCCCTCATTCCCTGTTGCACCTGCTGACCCCACAGGATCCACTGAGATGGACTACTGCTGAATGTGCGGCTCCCACACACACACACACACACACACACACACACACACACACAGGAATGCGTACGCACTTTGACTAATAGGCCTAATGCTTCCTGAAGAGGGCCCAGCACTGCATTAGCTACGGATGTGGGATTGATTTAGAAACTGAAAGCCTTCTAGTGTGTGTGAGAGTGTGTTTGTGTGAGTGTGTGTGTGTGTGTGGAGAAAGTGTGTGTGAATATAAGTTGCGTACTCATCAGTGTGTATTTTTATTTTCTCCAATTCCATGTCTTTGGCGTTATCTATTCACCAGCAAATGATTCACACACACACACACACACACACACACACACACACACACACACACACACACACACACACACACACACACACACACACACACACACACACACACACACACACACACACAGGAGCTTTAGTCATTCATAATGATGGATATTCCAAATATGCTCTCATGCTTTTTGTGTCCCATAAAATCACAAACATTCCAACGTTTATCGTTTAATTCTCTCCACTGTTGAAGCTTTTTGCAGGAATGCTTAAGCTGTCATCAGGCACTAAAACAAGGTTGCTAATTATAGACTCACCAGAAGTACAAAATGCAATTTGACCTATCACATCAATTACGTTGTGGTGAACCTGGAAGAAAAACCCCGTCCTTCTACAGTGGGATTATTTCTCGACATCATAGTTGAAAAAAATGAAATTGAAAATATAATGAACTGGTCTTCATTTCCTATGGGTCATTTTAGAGAGATTTCTATGGTTGAGGACGGAACATGGTGTGCTGTAGAAGTAGTGGTAACTTTAATATCTTTATGTGTTAAAGCAAGACTGAAATATGGCGGACATGTAAACATCAAAAGGCAAAAGCATGATCATTTAAACAACAGGTCTGTGAACAGTGCTGTGTAAAACTCTCCAGTTATCTCACATTGTTTTAAAATTTGTGTCCAAGCCACCCAATATACTTGTATGTTTTAAAGTAATCTTGAGCTAGTTATCTCCAGACTCTCTAAAGGCCCATATTCCATCTCTTATCCAAGGCCAGGTTCTGGAGGTGACAGGCCTAGAAGGAAATCCCAGAGACCCTTCTCCTTAGTGACACATTTCAGCTCCTCCTGGATGATCCCAAGGTATTCCCTGTCTAGAGAGGAGGAATAATCCATCTAGTGAGTTCTAGGTCTGCCCTGGGGTCTCCGTCCAGTTGAACATACCCAGAAAATGTCCAAATAAAGACAACCAGGAAGTAGAGCAAGATTGTGACTCGCGATCTGTTTTTGATGCCCATTGCCACCCACAGGAGCCTTGCAGCCTCCTGCAAGATTTGCAGCACAACCTGTGAGATTCCAGTCCCAATCCAGGGTTCTACGAGGAAGCATCCTAATTCCATCTAACATTTTGATGAAAAAGAACAGTGTCTATTATCTGAGCCTCCTGAGAGGACAATATATCCCTGCAGCTCTGTCTCCTCAAACCCCTAGTCTGTCATAACAGATGGCTGCTCACACTGAGCCATGTTCTGCTGGTTTCTTCCTGTTAAAGATGAGTTTTCCTCTCCACTTTCGCTACATGCTTGCTTAGTGTGCGGGAAGATTAGTGACACAAGTGAGTGACTCAATGCAATCTGCTGGGTTTTCTTAGATAGAAAACTTGAACTAATTGGAATAATGAACTGAACTCAGTGCACTCACAAAGCCGAGTCCATGCTGGAGGCATCAGCGGCGTGGAACAGCAGCGGAACGTCGCTGCTCTAAATAGAATCCATTATAGTCTATAGAGTTGATCCAAACCAGACGCAGCACTGAACTTTTCAGGCGCATCCCAGAAGCAGTGCGCCGTGCCGCGCAACATAAAATTGGGTTCTATTTTTGCCGTGAGCCGCTTCTGGGACACATCAATTTTTGCAATTAACATAGAGTTAGACAGGAAATCACACACAATTTCAGTTTAAAACGTCTGGTAATTTTCAAAATAAAAGTCTATTGCAGAGATGCGATTTCTTATATGTAGATTACGTCTATACATGTGACCTGACGACTTATTTACTACCAGTATCTTTCGAGAGGTGCAACTGTATGTTTTTCATGGGTTTAATCCAGTGGAGAGGAACAACATTATAGATAATATCAAACAGCGATGTCGAACGTGATCTCCATCTTCTTTTTGGTTTTAATTGCAGATGGCAAAAACAAACCGTGATCTATGAAGTCTCTAGGGATTTTATAATCTTCCAGCGACGAGGACGGAGCAGAGGCAGAGGACGCACCGCGAAGCACGCAAGTAAACCGTCCCGCTGACGTTCCGCACCGCTAGTGCCTCCAGTGTGGAATGTTTACTTTGTAAAAATGCCTTGAGACGACTCTTGTTGTGAATTGGCGCTATATAAAAAAACTCAATTGAACTAAATAAAGAAGCAGCTTTAGTTGCTTTTTCTGTCTATCTTGTACTTGAAGATTTTTGAAGAATGTTTTTTCTTTCCCCAACTTGTGTAAGCCACTACACATGAACCCGTAAGTCAGTAAAGACTTCTACACGCATCTAGAAGCTTCAGTAGCTTGGTTTAGCCAAATCAGGATACAAATGTATCCATGAGCTCTTCTGTGTACCAAGCATTCTTCAGTCAAATGTCCGATCATTTGACTTAAGAATACTCAGCGTGTCCAACGACTACAGCTCGGCTAAAATTGGGTCATGCAACAGCGGGATGATTGCAGGAGCAAATCCATTAACAGAACGGCTGAAAAAGACAAAAACTCGTTCTGCAGTGGCCCAGTTAAGATTCAGACCTCTCTGTGATTGAACTTCTGTGTCAGGACTTTTAGGATCCCACCACAGAGAGCTGACCACGAACTAATACCAGTTTAATAAACTGAAGCAAGGCTGCAGAAGAAAGTGGGACAACTGACCCCCAACGGTTTGAGCGACAAATGAGCTCAAACTGAAAACCAACACTTCAGGATTAAAAGGTGCTTTCAGATCATGTAGCTTGTTTAGCCTCTTCTTTTGGGCTTCGTTTTACTTCAGTTAAACTTTGACACGTCTCAGGTGGTACCTTAATCCAGACTCGGTGGATGAAGTCTTTGGATGCCAGTGAACATTAGATGAGAAGAAATGTAAAATTCTCAGCATCCCAGCATTTTCCCTGTTCCTGCAGGATGTGATTTGCTTTGGACCAAATCCATTTGTTCTCATAGCTGAAACCGAGGCTAAGTAGTTGATCGTCATTTCTGAGTTTAGATAATGACGTGGCATCATATCGTACATTTAATTATGTAATGTTAATCTTCATGAGACGCCTCCTGGAAAGAATCTGCAAATTGAGCCGTGTAACCTTAGCCGAAAGCTACACGAAGCTCAGTGGAGGAACAAGGCCGCGGTGCGGAGGCGTGGTGTTAGTGTAGACAAGGTGACTGGCAGTAGACGCTGGTGGAAACAACGAGAACGAAGGCTGAAGAAGAAGAAGAAGAAGGAGTTAAATCGTGCTCAGAGACGAGGGGAGGGTGAGGTGGCCTGGGGGGAGGAGAAAAGAAAGAGCAGAGAAAAAGAGAAGCAGACGTGGAGGAGGTGGGGAATTGATGAAGCAGAAAGCTGGGTTATTCCTGCTGTGAATCTATGTGTCTTTGTGTGTGTGTGTGTGTGTGTGTGTGTGTGAATGGCAGGCTTTGGCAGTAAATGAAACTGTTTATCAGATCAATAAGGCCATCATCTCCCAGATGACTGTGGCCTCTACTGAAGAGCAGCCATAAATCACAACCAAATATGGAGGACAGCGATCTATACGCTGTTCGTTGCTTTATGTGTGTGTGTGTGTGTGTTTTCCCTGTCTACCGGTTCGTGACTGTTTGTGTGCTCGTCCTACGGTGCTCTGGAGCTGAGAGTTGAGATGAAACAGTCACAAAATGGAGACGTGAAAAATGGCCGACCACACCTTGGCTCTGTACAGTCCCAGGAAAAGGCTACGATGCTAGACCGTGTGTATAATCCCACGTCCTCCGTTCTTCTCTACAGGGTTAACAGCAGTGCTCTTGTTCTGTGTCAGACGGCCCCCTGTGCTCTTACTCTGAATAATGTAGCCTCCCGATATCAGTGACAAGAGTCTCAAAACCAAAATAGCATCTTCAGCTCTGATAAATATAGAAAGTAATTAAATCGGCAGGAGGAGAGGAAGAGAAAAGCCAGGGAAAAGGAAAGGTCTGTTTTTATGTGAGCAGATAAAAGTCCGCTCTGTGGAGAGCTAACAGCCATCGATTCGACGGGAATAAAATACGCTGTTCTTTCTTTCCTTCCCCTTCCACAGATGCTATCAGGCGCTGATTCCTGTTGGTTTTAATAGATGTTAGTGAATAAACCGGAGCTGGACTTTGAACTTTGTGCCGGTTTGGGGCCTGCTACAGTAGCTCAGTGAGTCAGCAGTATTTCATGGAGATATTCTCGGGAGAACGCTCGCGTCACGTCAACTTTCTGGTGCCTTCTGTGTGTTTGGGCTAATTTTAACTGCTCTCTTTTATCCGGCGCTCGCCCATCAGCGGGTTAAACCAGAATCAGAACGTTGAGCCCAAATGTGTCACCGATGGCAGGAGAGTGAGAGGAGAGGGGTGAAAGGTTACGAGCGGGGAGTCGGGGTCTGTCAGGGCAGCCAGGCCCCTTCCTTGACACGATCCCCCTCTGGGGAAGTGTGTGTGTGTTTTTAGTGACATGTTGTGACAGAAACTGACTGACAAGCCCTTTTGCAGCTCAACACCAGCCGCCGCAGAGAGACTAATGATGACAGCTCTCAGGCCCTACACACTGCTTCCTTTTTTCTCCCCCTCTATCGCTCACATGGACACACACACACACACACACATACACACACACACATAAAATGTCTTCCTATCCTTCGCCCTCTTTGTCTTGTGTCTCTCCCTCGGCTACCTCTTCCTCTATCACACGCCCACACTGACAATGGCATCTTGTATATTGTTTCCTTGACGCAAAGGCATAAACACACGTTTACACGAACGCTCTGGAAAACACACACTCGCACACACACACACACACTCGTAGTCATGCCTACAGTCATCCTAGTCTGCATCACCAGTGTTTCCAGAAAACACACATTTTTTTCTCTCGCATCGTTGGCTTTTCTTTTTGACACACTCTTTTTCACTCTCTCTCTCTCACACACACGCGCGCGCACACACACACACACACAAATGATGCTCTACTCTCTCTGTCTTGGAATTTTACATTTTGATGAAGGAGGAAGCCCGTCGTCCAATCAGAGCAGCTTTAGCAGGGAGAGACCATCGGAGCGCAGACAGCAGGGTGGTTTGGAGTCAGCTCTTCAGACGGTGATCAGGGCTCTCCGTACCATCTCTGCCCCCCCCCTGGCATCCCCTTATCGGAGCATAGCTTGTGGTACGACCCGCCATGCTGGATAAGAACCCCTCCTCCCTGTCTCCCCCTCTTCTGTCAGTGCTAGGGTGTAGCTACTGATCCCATACTACAGCAGAGAGAGTGAAAGAGAGGTGGGGACATCAGGTGGCACGGCTCCACAACCCCAGATGAGGCTGCATCACCACGACAACCAGGGGTGCTGTCAGGTGAGTCTGAGGACATGCAAACTCACCCACTCTCTTTGACACACACACATCCACACAGTGAGGTGATTGTTCTCACACACTGGTTTGTGTGGGAGATGTAGATTTCCATGTCCAGGTGTACGGCCGCTGATGTGCTCCAGGATGTCAGTGATGTCACTCCTGCATTTTATCAGCATCATCTTAATAGTGAACAAGTGTGAGTGAATGTGCAGTTCTTGTGTGCGTGCATGTGTGTGTGTCTTCAGTGGTTATGTCAGAATGTACAGTATGTGTGTGTGTCCCTCCCTGTGTGGTGCTGGTGGGAGACAAAGGGTCCCCTCCGTCTGGCGCTGTAGCACCGCTCGCTCCGCCACCGATGGGTGGGAAAGTTCTCGCTGTCATCAATCATGTATGATCAGAAAAAGATACTTAGGATGTCCCCATCACACATGCACACACACACACACACCGCCCATCCCTGTCGAACACTCCTGACTCATGATGATGGGAGCGCACGGTCACAGCAGATGATCACCCGGTCGGAGCAGGAGGGGGAGGGGATGTGTTCTGAGGACATGGTGTCTGGGGTGGGGGGGTTGGGGGGGTGGTCATGACACTACTGTAATGTGTGATAGACATGCAGGACGATGTTAAAACACAAGTGTCTAAGGAAGGGTCATCTGCCACGCACATGACTGTGTGTGTGTGTGTGTGTGTGTGTGTGTGTGTGTGTGTGTGTGTGTGTGTGAGAGAGAGAGAGAGACTCATTTGAGAAGAAAAAGGCTGAAAAGCAAAATGCATCAAACTGTTGGTCGTTCCTGACTGATGAACCCAGACAAAGAGGTCTCTGGATCATGTATGCAGGCTCGTGTCATATGGAGTCGGAGGGGGGGAGGGGAGGGGAGGAGGGGGAGGGATTGTATGTTCAGCGGTCTCTCCGAGAGCATGTACGCACTGGAATCCCGATCATTGTGCCCGGGCTCGTCCTGTAAGGTGTCGTTAGTCACCGGACCATCGTGTGCGCATTGCACCTCTGTGTCCCCCCACCCCCTCACCCCCCCGCCTCCATCAGCCGCCGCCGGCCTCGTCGAACCCGTCCATTTCAACGCCGGTCATCCTCCCTCATGCCGTTCAGGCTCCATCTCTCAGGGCTGTGGACTGGTTCAACCCCCGTACTTATGACCCTAAACGATCAATCCCCTCTTTGTGTCAGCTACTGGAAGACTGGTCTTCTTATCCTTAGGTGGCCCTTTTTGATTCCTGCCCATGTGATGCCAGATCTGTGTGGAAACACACCAGTTTACTCTGTTAGAGGCTCAAATAGCATTTAGGACACAATAATGCATCTTAAAGAACATTTAAAGGTGAGTTTTTCTTTACACTGATCGTGTTCTTGTCAAATGGTCTTATTGGTAAGTGTGCGTGTGTGTGTGTGCATGCATACGTGCGTGTTGGTGCATGCATGTGTGTGTGTCTACATGGGTGGAGATGGGAGCTCAGGCTCCTGACATGTCTGCACACAGGTCACACGCTCAGAGAGAAGCAGCAGCAGCTTTTAGAGCGCAAAGAGGACTTCGTTCTTGTTCTTTACATAAAAACGTTTTCTAAAATAACCCAGAGGGATGTGTGCTGGCAGCGCCATTTACCCTCTATTATATTATCAATATTCTTTTCTTTCCCATAGTGTGTGTGAACAGGATCTGTGGCGTCAAGAACAAGCTGTACATTTTTTTCCCGTCGTTGCTCTTCCTCTCGTTTTCAGGCTGTTATTTCAACTGATTTTGTTTCAATTTCCTCTTTTCTCTGAGCCCGTATGCACCCCCCCATGTCTGAGCACACACGAGCCGTCACCACCACCACCACATACATACATACATTACAAAGAGCCATACATGTGTGGGGAGTCAGAGTAACCTGCTGGTTTACGCCGAGAGGCCTGGAGAACTCAGAACAGTTTCTAAATGCAATCCCAGATTTAACGGTTTTCCATACGCTGCGTTCCAAATGCAGAGAAAAGGTGTCGTAAGCAACAATTATCCTAATTGAACAATTCAGAGCAGTCTTGCAAAATGGCTGCCGAGCCGGCATGCTGACTGTGATGGCCGACGAGAGCGTGTAGGTCTGAGGCGTGTGCATGTATAGCTGCGCATGTCTGTGTACATAATCAGAGGGTTTGTGTGCCTGTTAGTGTACTTGTGTGTGTGTGTGTGTGGGAAATCAGATTTTTTTCTGTACAATTTTTTATGTGAGTGGAGATCCGAGCTAATCCTGACTGTAATCACCCTCCTCAGCATACCTGAGCTGTAGGAGGCGTCGCATCAGCTGGCCTCGTTGCCGGTTACGAGCCACCGAACCTGTCAGACAGGTGTTGGCTGCAGAGAGACTCAGCTTTAGATGGCGGCGAGAGCCTCCAGTTTCACCAGCACTAACCTCAGAATGGCAGCAGATGGACGTTAAGGTTTCTGAACACATTCTGCCACACAGCTGAGCTGACCTTGTTGTTTCTTCACAGCTCTCCACCTCACCAGCACCCGACCAGCCGCCGCGCCAGCTAGCCCGCAGTCTACCGCTCCACCCACCCACCCAGCCAGCAAGGCCAGCCTGGCAACCTGCAGGAGTCATCAGGGTTAGTGCTCCTTTGGCACGAGTCAGTGCCAGAACCATCTGCAAGCATCTGGCAGGAACTTGTAAATTTATAGTTCTGCACTCAAACTAAAGGCCAAACAATCAAACGGCATTAAAGCAAAAGAGCAGTGGAGAAGAGAACTAGAGGGCCGATGTTTCATTTGTTGATTTATTCCTCAAAACTCCTCGAGCGGCGACACCACCATGACCAAGTCAATTACTCCATATCTGTTTTCTTATGTCCCGTTTAGGAAAGCGGCTTTAGAGGTGGGTATCTTCTTAAAAACACTCCGACGTTTTCACACAACGATAAGCGGCAGCCTTTCATCTACATGACTACATTTTTTACCTTTCGTTTACACATGCCTCAGCCCAGATTATGAGCATCGCTGGATTAAGTTAAAGCTGCTCAAGTGGTTGCATTTTCTGCAGTGAAGGGACAAAGCTGAGTGCTCAGGCCTCGTCTCTAATGTGTGTGTGTGTGGCAGTCAAGGGGTCGAGCCTACACACAAACATCCACGGAGCTTTGGTTACACCGTTCAGAGGAGTGATGGCGATGAAGGATGCAGCGCTGCAACAGAACCGCTAACAGGGCGTGTCCGCGGCTCTGTGAAATACCTCAGAGCTGCAGGATTTAAACGCCGTGCTGAAAATTATCTCACAGAGTCACCGTAATCCCTAGAAACACAATCATCTGTGGCTCAGGCGGTTTATTTTAAACGGCTTTTAAAAATAAAGGATGAGTCAGGAGCAGGAACTGCAATTCAAAAGTCAAAATCTTAAAAATAAAGACTTCGTTTGAGAATAAAATGAATACGAGAGGAGAAACTTATAGATCTATGGTGTCAGAGAATATTCATTAAAGTGCCATTTAGAGTTTAAAACTCAGAAATGCCAGGGTAAAGGTCTAATCTGGTTTTCTTAACCCTCTTTAATTGGAATGAAATGGATGTGCACTTTAGCGTAAAGGGGGACGGTGAGGACATCACTCCTGTCCTGGGTTTGGCACCGAGCCTTTTAGAGCCGTAGCTCCGCCAGCATCTTTATCTCTGCTGCTCTCAGACCTGACCACCGCATCTCCTTAATAATGGACACAGCAGCTTCTATTAATGCGCTCAGTAGCACCTTCAGCATGTTGGAGATTATCTTTATGCCCAAAAATAAAACACCCATCCAAGGACTGGTGGTTCGTATCGATGCTGGCGTTTATTACCTGGTGAAGAGAAAAGCTACGAAGGAAGATGAGATGAGAAACAAAAGAAAACCCCCTCAGAAGAGCTCTGAGTTTTACCGACGGTTACTGTTTGACTCGAGTGGGAATGGAGGAGGGGTGGGGGGGCAGGAAGTTCTCCATAGCAAAGCTTTTTGCCCTCCTGGCTCGCATCCCAAGTGCAGACAACAGACGTCGTCATTTTCCAACTCGATTTACAGAGGCATTAGGAGATGCTGAGACGCGCCCATCTCACTCAAATGCAATCAGCGTGCCTCTGTGTTTTAAGAGGAAGCTAACGGTGCCGTCTTTATCGACTTCTGCTCCACTTCTCCTCCCATCCAGGCCTGGAAAAACACCAAACGCTAAACAGCTGCAAAGGGCTGAAAAGCTGGATTCAGATTCATAAAACCAGATAGAAATGATGTAGATTAATCTAAAGGTGGGAGGAGATGCTGTTTGGTTTAAGACCACTTCTCTCGTCAAAATGCTCGTAGTTTTAGAGAATTCACGGTGGAACCAAATCAATTTATTTGAAATCATTTAGATTGGATTTAATCTCTCAATATTGTGAATTTGACATGTTTTGTTGTGTAATTTAGTGATAATCTCAGCATTAAAACACCCGCCACGTCTCTGAGCACCAGGACAGTTTTCCCAGAGCTCCGAAGAAAATTCAGGACAAAGTCCACCAGAGAGCTTCATCCTCATCCTGTAATCCCGCAGAGGCTTCGTCCTGTTTGACCCTCCGCTCAAGTTCGCACCAATCCAACGCTCGGAGAAAAACTGGAGAGAAGGGCTGGATTCCAGACAAAGGATGGGGGGTTGGGAATGGCAGAAATGACAGAATGAGATGGGAAAGAAGTGGATGAGGAAAGGAAAGGTGGCATCACCGATCACACTCACATCTGAAGCTATTTTTTATTCGTCCTCTTTTACACCCTTCATGTCTTCAAGTATCACCCCATTCCTCCTCCCAGCTGTTCACTCATCTGCTTCACTTCTTATCTACCGTTTTCCTTCTCTTCTGGACGTTTAAAACATTTTTTCTTTGTTTTACACAGATTTTTTCCCCCCGATCAGACAGCAGATTGGTCAAACACACAGTATAAGTAGGTGTTCATGTGCTGAATTTATATGTGCCATTAAGTGGCTGCATCTCCTCCGTAAAACCTTTTTTTCTGTTTCTCACTAAGCAGCAGCGTAGATCTATAGCTCTCAGGTGGAGGGGGGGGGGCTCTCTGAGCATGTGGACGTTATCTTGAAACGAGGGGCTGGCTGCCATAGCAACCATATGATGAGGCAGGCAGGGCTATTTAAAGGAATTCAGCTGCTGCTCCTGTTCCCTGTCAGCTTCACACCAGTCCAGTGAAAGACAAAGACACATGTGGTGCCGCGTTGGGGTTGCACAAGCGAGGCGCACCATAATATTGGTTTTGCATTTCAGGTGGAATCGCCTCCTTCTGTTTCCATCTTAGGAGGACAATGTGTTGAAATATAGCTAAAGATGGAGGACAATAACCCTGTGATGCCTGCATAATCTTCAGAAGGGACCATTGTACCGACGCCTGAAACAATAAATGGACTGTGCTGTTCTAACCTTATCAGGATGTACAAAAAACCTTCTGGTGAGCATTAATGTCATCATAGTTTTAAGTAAAACTCCAAACGGTTTAAATTGTGATGGATTTTGTGACGTGTCGTGGACTAAACAGCAGAATTTAGCTGAATTATCATTTTAAAGTGAAAACATTTAATGATTTATGGGAATCAGCTCCACTAATGGCCTCATTAAAGTGATAGGTGATTCTCCCCCTTCCATGAATACCTTTTTTTTATAATCATGCTGATATTTCTACATTTCAATCTGAAGTGCACAGTAATTGGTAAAGCTGCTTCTGTTCTTTTATCTCCCGGTTGAGCCCGATGTGCCGTTCTGGCGCTTGCGAGAGCAGTCAGAAAGATTTAAAGAGCTTCACAGAAGCAGAATTATGAGTGACCGATCTCGTAGCGCTCCCTCTGCTCTTCACCGTGCTCTTTATCTCGTTCTAATCCCAACTCATTTCATATGCTAAGTAAAAGCTTATATCCCTCTTCACTGTACGTCCACATCCCTCATTGCCCTGGTATGATTATAAAATTTGCATAAAGGCTGTTTTTTAAATGGTAGAGAGCAGAAGCAGGGGGTTGTGGGTGGTCTAATGCCTGGCAGGTGTGGAGAGGTGGGGCATGAACTCTCAGAAGCTCTCGTGTCTGCGTTGTCAATGAAAATCACACAAGAGGAAGCCGGAATAAAAAGTTCCTTCATGTCTGTGCCTCTGCCCACGTCCGACGGTCTCCTCACATTCTGATTTGCATGTTCTTGTTGCACAGATGTGGCTCCGATCGGAGGGCGACGAAGAGGCAGAGCTGACTCTACACCCCTGGAGAGGATGCAGTGAGGTGGAACCACTTGCCTGCTTCCCTGATGGGGAAGAAAGGAGGAAAAATAAAACCGTTTCTCCATCAGACCCGGTGGGGCGGGACAGCTGGTGTTGTGAATCAGGCCGCCAGAGTCCACGGACCGGCTACTTCCCAACACCAGGGTCTCACCGCTACTGCTCACATCTCTCTACGTGCACAGTCCTCCTGATGTCTTTGCAATAACAATAAAAGAATGTGAGAAAACAGATCCAGAGTTCAAAATAAAGGATTTTATTGTAATAAGAGTTGGTGGTTGCAACAGTTTTTGTCTAATAAACATAATAAAATATCTTGAAAACTTGCATTTATGTTTAATTTTTGCAGCTTTCCAAAATACTAACATGTCACACATGGATTAAATGAAATTCCCAGATAATTTTGGGAGAAAAGACATTTCAGAGGATCAACGACTCCCCACTAACAGCCCCAGAGTCACATTCTCAATAAAGATGGATAATAATGAACAAGATTCATACTGAAATGCTGCACTTGTTTAACTCTGGTAAAACATACATTTTCCATTCAAAAGCAGGGAGAGATGGCGAATCTACCTGTTGTATAGATCTGACAACATCCATCACATCCAGCAGAATTTACAGAAGCACATAAAACACATCGTTTCCTCCAGAGGCAGGGCATATATCCTGTAGACGTGTAGAGAATGAGCCCAGTTTAGAGCAGCTGCTTTATAATGATCTGTTCTTGTTCAATAAACCTTTATTTACAAGATGTTAACAGAACAGTTACCTATGCTGAATGCAGAATAGTTTCACTTACTTTGTTTTGATAGTTTATTCATACTAGCTTCAGATGTCCAAAGGCCTCTAGTCCAAACAGTCATGAAAAGATGATTATGAAGCAGTATTTCTTATTTATGGCTAGGATAACATTTTATAGCCATTTTGTCTCATTTGCTTATTTATAATTTAAATCATTTTGTGTCTCATGGTTGTCATAGTGAACCTCATTTTCTTTATTCCTCTATTTTGTAACATTTTATGTCCTATTGCAATTATTGCCCCCCTCAAAGTGGCCATATTGTGAGACATATCTTTATTTTTTTATCCTTAATGTCCCATTTTGGTTGCTTCCGTTATCTAAAAATGTTTATATCTCAGTTTAAATAATCTTGCCATAATAAGATGTAAAAAGTGTGACTATTAGATTAATCTGCAGAGAAGGAACGCGTACCTTTCACTGGCAAATATAGGCCTACCTGGTGAGAGTTGTTACCTTATATATAAGGTACCCCTATATATACAGTCTTTGGTTGTTACGCATGATCTTGTAATAGAGTTTTTAAGACAAAGTGAATTGTTAGAAAATAATTTAGTTTAATTATTATTATGATTTTATTTATTTATTTGTTTTGCTCTTATATTCCAACTCACACTTCAGGACAGTAGGTGGCGGAAATGCACCTAAAAGTTTGATGCCACCTGCCATAAAACACCAGAAGAAGAAACGTCGTTACGCATGCGCAGTGCTTCCTCAGCGCACCTTAGTTGAGTGACTAATTAAATGACAGCGGAAGGAAGAGAGAGACAGGTCCAATGAAGAGCGTAGACGGAGTTCCAAAGTTTCTTTGCGAAAACGTCATAATAACCTTTTTAAAGCAAACCAGTTACGTTTGATAATCGCTCTTTTAACTGTCAGCATGTTTCCGACGTCTCGGAGGGTGAAACTCAACCGAGTGGCGCTGACGGACGTTGGGCTGAAAGTAGCTCTAAAGAGGCGAAGACCCCCCAAGTCAGATAACGTTTCTGCGGACTCCACCGAAAACCCAGGGAAATGTCGTGTTTTCGGTTTGATATCAGAGGAGGACACCGCCTTGACGAGGCCAACGTTTGGTAACGCCGCTAACGGACGTCTGGGTGGTGTAGTTGCATGCACGGAGCCAGATGTGGAGCGTAAAAAAAGTGTGTCGAGCACCAGAGGCAAGTATCACCAGAGTAAAGCGAACACTAGGAGCAGGGTTGGACTGGCCCATCTGTCATTCTGGCCTCGGCCAGGTGGGCCACTTACCTCGGTGGGCAGCGTACCCAACGTGGGCTGGTCCAACCCCCACGCCCCACACCCCCGCTCTGACGGACGAATGCGAGGTCCAAGTCCCAATCCACCACTGAGGTCAGTCAGGGTGGAGAACCAAAGGAAGCGGGTGAGGCTCGGGTGGAGTTTTCCTTGTGTTGCTTGCACTGAGTCAGAACGCAGCAAGGGGAAGTCCAGGGTCGAAGCCTGCGGAAAGGCTCAAAGAAAGCCCGCAAAAAGGCAGTTTAGTGCAGAGAAAGCTGAGTTTAGCTGCGCCGGAGATGGACAGACGTCAAAAAAGGCTCCGGGTAGTGCCCACCAACCTGCCCCGGGAACACCGTCTGTATCCAGCCTGATCTCAAGTAAGGTGCATCGTGGGGGGAGGTTTGTGCTTTAGAGAACGCTAGCCTTCTACCGGAATATACTTAAAGCAACTTCATTTACTTTTGTTGTGGTTCGTTGAAATAATTTACGCGATTGTTTTGTTTTTTTAATAAGTTTCCTGGAACGTGTGTGCCGCTAAGCTAACGGCGGGATTCAACTTTCTTAGCTAAAACAGAGTGAAATAATTTGTTTTAGAAAATTTTATTCTGGGTGTTGTTTGTATTATTATATTGTTTGCATTTAACTTCACGGACAAAATCAAAGCTTGTTCCAGATAAAACGGTCCTTTTTGTTGACCTAAAACACTAGCTAGCACACGCGCTAGCAATGCAGAATATGGCAGACTGTTATAACATTTAATCACAGCAATTGTCTTAAGCAACATTTATTTCTTCTCAAAATTTGCCATTTTAGCTATGTTCTCACCAGTAAATAACAAAATGTCCACAACTAAGGTTAAATTAGAGATATATGTTTGAATAATTTAAAAAGCCTCAATTTTTAATTTTAATGTTCAATTGGTCAGCAGATGTACCACACACGTATGATTTAATTCTTAATGCAAAATTTGTTATTCTAGATAGCTAGAAGGGTGTTGTTCCTATCCGAACCAACATCTAGATGGATAAAACATTCATGTGTCACAGGATAGATTAAATCACTTTTGATTTATGTATGGAGAGCTTTTTGAGTTAACCTTTCCTATATAAAATTAAACTGACTAGAAATCTAACTGCTGTTCAAATAAACATTCATTTCAGATTGGTTATGCCAATAGTATCTGATCAAGTTCTTGGATTTACAAAATATCTTTTGATATTCCAGCGTGTTTTAGTTGTTTCCCTGCTCTAACAATGATGAAGCTCTGCAGAAGTTTATTAATGCCCCACAGTTTAAAGTCAAATGTATTAAATGAGCTATATCATGGAAAATCTATCTACTTTTTGGAGCTTTTCACCGTGTGAGATTATTTCCTCATGAAAAATACCCAAAGAACCCGTTTTGGCTGCATTCATGCATTTTGCTGTCTCGGCTGCAAGTTTTCAAATTTTTTGGAAAGGCCTACAAAAGCCTTGATGGAAACTAAGTGCATCATCAGGCCCTGCTCCTCACCCTGAAGCTAGTCTCAGATCTGGAACCCTCCCTTGGTAGTAGGCCACTAACGCCCACTTTCTCCAAGTTGTGGGCATAAAGCGGTTGATTTCATCATTGCAGTGACCTTCATGTCACAGATGACTGCTTTAAACCTCCACCCGTACCAGAGTGGATATTCTGACAAATTACTTCTGCATTGGGGACAAAACACAGCTGTAAAAACCATGCGTAATGTCCACAAAGACGCGCGTAATGGCCAGCACAGGATATCTGTGTTAGGCGACTAACAATGGTAGCATGGATGCTAATGACCGTCAACAGGTCTCGACTGATGCGCAAAGCATTCTGGTAACCCTGGACATAACTGCTCTAGACCTGCATACTTGTGACGATCTGGAGACAAAACTCTAATGCACATGAAAGTGATGTCACTAAAATGCGGATGGAGTTAAACAGATAGCATTCTGGGTATTAGAAATGTCAATTTCTCCTGTCAACATCCTGTTTATCCTGCACTCTAGTCTGGCCTTTATGAAAGGTATAAACCACACTGTCTTTACTCGAGTCTGAGGAGAAAAGTGTACCAAATGTACGTCAGTTTATTTATAAAGCACCAGCAAGAGTTGAAATGAGCATTTATTATTCTGTTCTGAATTATTCTCATGTTTTCAGCACCTGGCTGGTTAAATATCACCCACTACAACAGCCTTGGTCATACGCTGTAGTATCAGTTTTATAGATGACATCAGTCATCAGTTAGTGTTTAGCCCATTACTGTTTATAAAATCAAGTTGGAAAACTTTTTATACAAAAATCACACATTTTTGAGCTTCTTGTTGATTTTCTTCAGTGCCAGATTAATCATCATGCCTGTAATCTGGTATTCTAATGAAATTCAGCCAGAAATACTGAAAAGTTGTATAACAAGTCAATTTATTTGACTCAATTTATTTTCCCGCTGATTATTTTTTTGGAATTGTTTAAAGGAGACCGTTATGGATGGAGGAATTTGGTTTTATAACTTTATTTATAGGAATATGTAAATAAGAATATTTTCAAGTTTGATCTGATTTTTTTCCAGCTGATAAACATTGATCGACATGAGGAAGCAGGAGGTGCAGGGATCTGTTGGCTTATTGTTCTTGGGGGAGAAAAAAATTTTGCATAATAATTAATCTGTTTCCATGAGTCCCTGCTTTAATTTTATTACCAGCAGGTGTTTCCTTTGGGATTTTATTGTCTAACCAAACGTCGCAGAACCACCATTTAGTTTGATAAAATGAATCAATAATAAAGATCAACAACAAATGCAGATATTTGGATTTGGGGACATTTTCTGATTAATTTAATAACTGGTATTTTTGTTGTACTCATGTTTGCAGTATTTAACATGCTTTTATCTCCAATTACAGAGATTAATAGAAAAAATCCCAGAGAACCTGATGGTTCACCAGAGTTTTTAAGATCCCCCGTAGGATCCTTCTGTGGAGAGTGTAAAAACATTTCCCCCCAGCGGAAGAACTTGGTTCAGCAAGAGCCTCTGGGCTGCAGCCCGGGGTCGGAGTCAGCTGTGGTCAAGGTCACCCGAGGAAACCCAACCACCGAGACGCTTGCTGTGTGGGAGCACCGGTATCCCAAAGTAACGCTTTGTGACGTAGCAGAAAAGATTAATGCGTGTACTCACAACTGTGGCTACATGTTACCAGATGTTCTGAAGACCAGCGTGGTGCATTGCTTCAAACAGGATATGAAAGCTGAGTTTTGGATTTGGCCAACTGGTTCAGGGCAGAAGAACGAAGGTGAGGGAAGCGCTCTGGATCCAAATAACAAAAGCAGTCCCAGTGTTCCAGCTCAGAAGGTCAATATTCAGCCACAAAGTCCAACAGAACACAAGAAACATCAGGAAGAAGACGCAGATTCACACAAGACACAAAGTTCTTCACAGTTTTTCCCCAATTGCTGCACAGAGGAAGATGCTGCTGCTTGTTTTTTATTGATGGGTAAACAGACCCATGAGAACTCTGGTCCAGGATCTGATCTGATGGATGCCGACAGCCACAAAGACAAAAGAATGAAGCTTGGGGAGGATGGTGAGAGCAGCAGAACTTGTGACATCAGGAAGGATCCTTGTGATCAGAGAGGAGATCCTACTGAAACTTTGGTACCTTCAGATGTTTCTTCTGAGAGCAGTGAGGACACTGCTGACCCGGAGACGTTTACCTGCCAGAGAGTGAAAGCTTACTTTAGAGAAATGCATTACTCATGTGCACGCACATACATGTGCTGGCCTTTCTCAGGTGGTTCAGCAGGATCTGCTGAGTCACCAGGGACTCACAACCAGACCAGTTCATCTACAAAACCATCCATGGACAAGCTCCCACATACACTCCTGGAGCAGCAGATGGATTTATCAGGACCAAACAGGACAAGAGGCAGTAATCTCCCATCACACTCGGACAGAACAAACATGGAGTGGACAGTGTCCTCTGGGCATTCTGAAGGATCTCCAGCTAATCTTCAGCTGGATTCGGTTTTCCTTTCCAGCTCAAACGTATGGGAAAAAGATCCAGGCGATAGAGCGCCCAGCTCACCTTTCCTAGGTAACAGACCTGGAACAGATAGCTCCACAAATACCCCGTCCGCGTTAGAACTCAGCCAGAGAGACATGAAAGCTCCCACCTGTCTGTCTCCTTTGTCAGGTTCGTCCATGCAGGGTGATTCAGGTAGCGTCTCCAGCACGCCGAGCTCCCCTGCTCCACCATTGAGTCAATCAGAGGAGGTCCAGGAAGCTGAGCTGCAAACAGGGAGTTGGTTCATGTGTTGTGGAAACACTCAGCCAGCTGCTTCTGGTTTTTCATCTTCTGCATCTTCAACTAACTCCTGTCACTTATGCATGTCCCCCTCCCTCCTCCACGGGAAACAGGAGAATGGTAAATTACTCACAGACAGTGTTGTTGGTGAACACCATGTGGACATGGACTTGAGTGAGTGTAGACTCGCTCCTGTGCTGTCCCCCGTCCCGTCTCCAGAAGGGCCCAGGTGGAGGAAAAGCCCCTTGCGCCAAAGCTCGAGCAGTTCTGAAAATGAAGAGGAGAAGGTGGTGGAAAAAGACAGAACCAAAACACCTCCTGAGTACCACATGGCACCAGTAGTTAACAGCAGAAATAAGGACTATGGGGATGTTTATAAAGACGTGGGTGACCACACTGAAGAGGACAGTCTATATGATTCTGTCTGTGAAGATGGAGACGAGATTAGAAGTTCAGAACAAGATTCCCTGGATCTCTGTGTTCCCGCTGAGGCACACTCTCCTCCCAGCAGTGATGAAGATGACCGTAGAGCCTTCAGCGATGAGGAAGAACAGTCATCTGATGCGGGAGGAGGATCGGGCTCAGAAAGCCATCAATCCAAAGCGGAAGCTGATGACCGTCAGCCTGCCATTTTGGATGAGTTCACAGCATATGAGCAGGACATCCTGCTGTTGTTCGCCCCAGAGGACGACCCAGAGCTGTTTGGAAACCTGTCCACCAAAAGCCGGCTGAATCTGGGCCCTGCCAGACCGGCTGGTGCTCCTCAGAAGAACCCCGCAGCATCCTCAGAGCCTGAACAAAGGTAAGGCTGGTTTTAGCATCTCAGCGCGCTGACATATCCATATCATATAATAAACACGAGCTCTGTTTGTGTTTCAGAGCAGCGCCGGTTATTAAATACATTCTCAGTGACGACTCTGAAACAGGTGAGAACAGCCGCACTAATAGAGGTTTTCTTCATAAATCAGGTGCTTAAATCCTATTGGAGTAAAACTGTTATTAATCCTTCAAGCTAGTCTGGAGATGTTCTCATTTAATCCACAGCTGATTGGTGTTTTTGTGTGTTAGAGGAGAGTCGGCCATGGAGACCTCGAAGCAGCACCACCCCTACCCAAAACGAGCAAACCAGACGCGTGGTAAAGTACCTCTGCATTGTCTCTCATAGAGGACTAAAACCTCATTTCCCTGGAGCGGTTTTTAAGACGCTTTATTGCGATGCATCAGACACGCCAGTGGCAATAATGTTCCTGCTGCAGCTCCAGAGAAACAAAGCATTCATGTGGGTTTCTCTTGCAGAAACGCTCTCTGCACACCAAATGGAATAAAAAGCCTGATGCATCACATTATTATGAAGAGATAACAGTAATTCTAGTTAAACTAACATGAACATTTCAGAAGCTGTAATCCATGCAGCATTTTACTAAGATGTTTATTCCCTCAGAGGTTCATAATCAGTAATTAGTGCGTTTGGAGGTAGAGGACTAATGTTGTTTTGTGTTTCCATATAGGGTTGGTCTGGGGTCAACATGAATCATGTGGACAGTGACCTGGGAAGGTACTTGTTAGCACAGGTCACATGATGAACTCAGGGTTGAGTGCAGCTGGTTGAAATAACTGTTTGTGGTCAGTAACAGGGTTCACTCCATCCAGACCGTGAGCTTCCCCAACATCCCCCCACCTCCGTCTGCAGGAAACGGTGAGTCAGCGTTTAAAACAAAAGCAAGGTCAAGTTTAAACTCAGTCGTAGTAAAATGTGTTGATTCTGTATCAGAACATAATAAACTGACCCAGTTCTAACATCGAGTTGATCATGTTCTGTAAATCCTAGAATGAAGAGATTGTGCTCTTCTGCTCCTCACACAGGGTCCTGGATCAGAACCGCTGCAAATGAGACGGACTCTAGGCGCCAGAAATTTAATGTAAGTTTTTTTTAATGTGAAGAAAAATCAGTCCTCAGATCCTCGTGTGTGCGTGGCAATTATTAGACACAGATTCAAAGTAACCAGGGCCGTTTCTCAATACTCAAGAACGCTAGTACGTTCTTGTGTACTTGACAAGTATGTTGGCTAGTACACCAGAAAGTCCATTCTACTGAGGACGGGATTTGGAACAAGCGTACTCCTTTGCGTCACTGCAACAAGCGCTGCTTGTTGCTACGGTTAAAAAAATGACCTAACATAAAAATAAAAGTCTAGTTATTTCCATAAATAACAAAATAACAACGAAAACGTATTATCTGTATTATATTTGGGCCACATTTGATCAAAACAAATGATAAAATACCAGCATTTCCCACTGTTAAATGAAGAAAAAAGTTTCTTTTTCATCAAAACAAAGCAACAATGCTTTTATTTTGATAGTGGGTTAGCTAATTAGCATTTTGAGGGATCGTGATGAGTCTGAAAGAAAAAAAAACATACACAGCAAATTTTACAATTTATACACAATTATTTACAATAACAGACAACTTCATATTTATTTATTTGTATTTCTGATATAAAACACAACAGTCTTCTCCTCTGCCGTCCGGAGTATAACGGTTAGCGGCGCAATGCATTATGGGAACCTTTGCTGTCCCAAGTCCGCAGAAGTGTTTAG
This sequence comes from Aphyosemion australe, assembly GCA_006937985.1. NCBI lineage: Eukaryota > Metazoa > Chordata > Actinopteri > Cyprinodontiformes > Nothobranchiidae > Aphyosemion > Aphyosemion australe. The sequence goes on along the minus strand of SSNS01000083.1, from coordinate 497,912 downwards.
TTCACTTAAATGGTGTGTGTAGCGTGTGATGCATCATCATCATATTTTGTCTCAGTACTGCAGAAAATACTTCAACGAATCATCGATCTGTGGGTTCAAGGTGTGTCACTTCCAACATCTACCAGTGGAGGGGGATGAGAAGGTACGCTCAGGATCATCTACTCCTCTCTCACCTTTTAAGGAGTTAGCCAAGCTAGGATCACACTAGAAGGATGCTGTGTAGCTATGGATTAAACAAAGATGAGTGGAATGTTCTGATGTATTGGTGAACTCTGTTAGGAGAGTTAAAACCAGTCAGCAGAGGAAAACATTCATGTTCAGACTTTCAGCTGGGAGAATATCACCCTCTGCTGTGCTGCTGCTGTAACTGCACACATCAGTCACTGCCTTTAATCTTTTTTTTTTTTTTAGTTATGTGTTGAGACTGTGGCCAGATTCACCAAAAACCCAGCGTGCCTGCAGAAAGCTGGTAAGTTTAGCATTTATGCTGTTTTTCACTAACCCTGTCGGTTTGCATGAGGTGAAGTAATTATTGTATTTGCTCCTCTGTGTTGCTCTACAGTAGCCGTGTTTACAGGATACTACCAGAGCAGCCCACCAGGAGAGTATTTCTCCATGCAACTTCATCTGTCTCTCCTGTGGGCTCTGCTCAAAGCTAGCTTGGTGCCTAATGTCTTCTCAGTCCTCACAGTCAGCCTGGCCCACAACATTGTGGTTAGTGTTCTGTTGGTTCTTCTATTAAGCTCACGCTGCAGTCTCAGAGCAACGTTAAATATCTGACTCCTCTTCCCAGCCCAGCCACGACTTCCTGTTGGCGCTGTTTAAATTTGTGAGAGAGAATGACCTCACACGCCTCATACCCAAACTAATGCAGCTCACAGTCAAGGTACATCCGTCCTATCACTCTTTACCTTGTGTCAGGAAGCAGGATCTTCATTTTTACATGTATTTTTTGCCTGTGTGTTTACCAGATGACCAGCGTTGGTTTACAGCTGAACTTGGATTGCCTTGACTGTATAAAAAACACTCCTATGTTTCAGCAGACGGTTGATCCAAACTCACCTGTTGCTGTTTCTGGCAACCACAAGTTTGTTTCATCTCTTTTCTTCATGACTTCAGCTCCTAACCCTATAATGTTTCTAATGTTTCTAAATGTTCCCCCAGCACACCCACACCAGAGTACCTGAAGCTGGCCCACGCTGTTGTTGAGATGGAGGTTAGTTTGCTTCTTTGGCCAGATGAGTTGGATGAATGAGAGTTTTGTGTTGATTTTTCCGTTTGTCGTCCGTCAGCTCTGTATCCACCTAGAGGACTGGAAGCAGATGGGGGAGGTTTTTAAGATCATCTGTCGGTGCTACCAACACCCAAACCAGGTGGAGCGCATCAGTGGTAACATCGCCATCGCTCTCCTGTCTGGGAGCAAAGACAGGGTGCCTCGGCCCTTTGCTGCTTTTATTGAGATGGGTAAACACTTTCTTTACCTCTTTTCATGATAACATCTCACTGGGCTGTGACTGGTTGGAGACACAAACATTTGAGTGACTGAATTGGTACCTTTCTTAGATACTTTAGAAACATCCTCGTGAATGCTGTTAGTATTTTCCTTCAACAGTCACCACTTTGTGAGGATGAAGACTGAATGTTTACCTTTAAATGTAATGATAATCTAGTAATCCTGATGGGATTCTCTTAGTGTGTCAGAATGAAGATGCCGACAGCCCGCTCAAGGGGTTTGTAGGCAGGATTGGAGTCTCTTTGATGCTGCGATACTACAAAACCCAGCAGTGGTTTAAGGTAACTGGACTCCATTGTGTGTTTCTTCATTCCTAAATCCAGCCTTCATCCTGATATGTCAGAACTATGATGCTTGCCTTGTGGGGATCTACACCTACAGGGCAGCAAGGTGGTGGAGGTGATGTCCATGTTCAAAGTCGGCTACACAACACTGAAGGGTTTGTTTGGGAACGAGGATGGAGCATCACGCTGCTGCCTGGTCACCGTGACAACAGAGCTCTTCCTCATGAGTGGAAGTGTGGAAGGAGCCCTAAAGACACTACGAGGTAAAGTTGACTACAGTCACCTTAACTGACCTCTACAAGTGTTAAAGTGTAACAGCTGCAGGATCGTCTCTGTAGAAACTTGTTCTCAGTCCTTCTTGTCAGAAAGACTGAGAACAACACGTTAAAGGCTCGTTTCTGCCCGGACGGCTTTAGATGCAACACAGAGAGCAAAGAGACTGTGGGTAATGCTAAAGGTGTGATAACTTTTTTTTTTTTTTTTACAGTTTACAGTTTATTTTTCCACTTGGCAAATTCCATACATCACTTGTTCTCAAAACAATAATCAACACAATTCTTCCAAGTGAAAAAAAAAGGGGAGGAAGAAGAAAAATCTTATATAACCTACCCCTTCTACTGAATACAAAACAATTTAAAAATGGCCTTAAATACAACCAAGCATACATCTTTCTTTTCGGTGCACCCAATATCACAATTAAATCATATCAATATCCACCGTCATTAACTTATCAAATAATAGGATTTTATCGTTTTGTCTTTATAAACTTTCTTAAATTGATCAGTAGTTGAACATTTTTTCAAGTCTTCATCCAAGTTATTCCATAATTTTACTCCATATACTGAAATACACATTTGTTTTAATGTTGTTCTTGCAAATATTCTCTTAAACTCAGACTTCTTTCTATATTTTCCATCACTTGAAATCAAAACAAAAAACTTCTGTAAGTTCACTGGAAGTAACATCTTTTTTGCCTTTAACATAATTAGTAGAGTTTTTAAATTAACCAAATCCCTGAATTTCATAACTTTTGATTCAATAAACAATCTGTTAGTATGCTCTCTCACACCTTTTTTATGTATAATTCTCATAACTTTCTTCTGTAACAAAAACAAAGGATTAGTATTCGTTTTATATGTATTGCCCCAAACCTCTATACAATAAGTCAAGTATGGAACAATTAGTGAATAATATAGTATATGAAGTGTTGATGTTTCTAAGACACTTTTTACCTTATTTAAAAGTCCAATACTTTTACAGAGTTTTTGTTTTATATATTTTATGTGAGATTTCCAATTAAGTTTATGATCCAAAACAACCCCTAAAAATCTTACTTCATTCACTCTTTCAACTAAAGTACCATCTATGGACAATGTAATAGAATCGTCAGTCTTTCTGTTGCCAAAAATCATGAATTTTGTTTTATTCCAATTTATAAGTAACTTGTTGTCATTAAACCACTTCTTAAGTTTAGACATCTCACATCCCATTTTTTCCAAAATGATTTTTAAATCATTCCCAGAACAAAATATATTTGTGTCATCAGCAAACAATATGAACTGTAATATTTTAGAGGCTTCACAAATATCATTAATATACAAATTAAAAAGCTTAGGACCCAACACTGAACCCTGTGGGACTCCGTATGTAATCAGTTGAGAGTCTGAAATCTCATGATCTAACTGTACAAATTGATTTCTTTTAGTCAAATAACTGCTTAACCAATCATGAGCTATCCCTCTTATCCCATAATCCTTCAACTTAGAGAGTAACAAACTATGGTCTATGGTGTCAAATGCTTTTTTTAAATCAATAAAGAGACCTGCTGTGTATTGATTCCTTTCTATTGCTGTTGTAAGTTCCTCATTTAATTCTAGTAGTGCCATGGATGTAGATTTATTTGATCGGAATCCATACTGATTCTCACTCAACAAATTATTATTCTCAATAAAGCTGTCTAGTTTTTGAACAAACCATTTTTCAAACACCTTAGAAAACTGGGGAAGCACTGAGATTGGTCTGTAATTATCAAAACTATGTCTATCACCATTTTTAAATATCGGTATTACTTTAGCAGTTTTCATTTTTTCTGGAAATATACCACTCTGAACAGACAAATTATAAATATAAGCAAGAGGTTTAACAACATAATCAATTGTTTTCTTTACAATCATCATGTCGATCCCATCACAATCAATGGATGTTTTATTTTTACTTTTCTTTACTATCGTCAAGATTTCATTTTCACTTACATCCCCTAAAAACATAGACTTTAAAATTTTACTCCCTCCTTGTGTTTTTCCGCCTTTACTTGTTTTTGTTTCCATAGATTTGGCCAAATTTGGCCCTATGTTTACAAAAAAAGAATTAAATTCATTCACCACCTCACATTTATCCCTCAAGACCTTATCTCCTATAATAAAGTAATCTGGATAATTGGCGTGCTGAGACCTAGGTCTTACAGCACTATTCAAAATTTTCCATGTTTTTTTCATATCACCCATGCTTTCCTTCACCCTAAAGTTATAATAATCTTTTTTCGCTTGCCTTATTAATGTTGTCAATTTATTTTTATATGTTTTGTACTTAATTTCTGTGGTTTTGGATCGAAATCTAACAAAATCTCTATATAACTTATTTTTCCTCCTACAGGATTTTAGTAGTCCTTTAGTTAACCAAGGTTGTACATTAATGCTTTTCTTTTTTCTACATATCTGTATAGGGCAGTTCTTATCATATAAGGATGTATATATTTGTAAAAACGTATCATATGCTATATTCACATCCTTAACATAAACCCCACTCCAGTTTTCCTTTAACAGGTCATTACAAAATGTTGTTATTGCTTCCTCTGACCTTTTTCTAATATGCTTTGTCTGTTCAGGTTCCTTTATTATTTTTTTTGTTTGGCTTTGATGTATTATGAATATTGGTAGATGATCACTTATATCACATATTAAGAGACCACTATTAACTGCTTTATCTATTTCATTTGTATAAATATTGTCAATTAATGTAGCACATGTACTGGTGACTCTGGTTGGCTGAGTAATCACAGGATACAAACTTCTACTAGACATTGCATCTATAAAATCTGTAGTCGTTTTGTGGTTTCCTTGGTTAAGTAAATCAATATTGAAATCTCCACATATTAACCAGGTTCTTTTGTCATTTAGTCCATCTATGAGATTTTCACATCTTTCTTTAAAACATTCAATATTAGAGCCTGGTGTTCTGTATACACAAACTACTATAATATTTCTTGTTTTTTCCATCTCAATTTCAACACTTATACATTCCATGACATTTTCCACAGCTACTGACATAGACTCCACTATTTTACATTTCAAGGAGGTTTTAATATACAATGCAACCCCTCCACCTTTTTTCTTTATCCTGTTTTTATAATACAAATCGTACCCGTCCATCTCAAAATCTATACCCTTTTCTTCATTTAACCATGTTTCAGACAAACAATGACTTGGAAGTGGTTTTGAAATATTTTCAAGTATTCATTAATCTTATCAAATGTTGCGTAGAGACTTCTACAATTAAAATGGATAAGTGAAAAATTATCTAGATCTACAGAACAGTTAAATTGTTCCTCTGTATAATATTTACAGTTATCACTAATTGCATTTAGCAGATTACTATCAGGATCAATATTGTTTTCATAGTCAAGAGTTTTATATTCTACAACTTCAAATCTTTTCAGAGATTTATCAGCTTTTTTTTTTTTTTTTTTTTTTTTTTTTTTTTTCTCAAGAGTACCTTATCTCATGTGTTTGTCAAGAAGAGCCTTGACTCCCTTCCTTTCATGGCCGGGTGTTCTTCTCCTTTAACTCCCATCCTGCACTCCTCAGTGTAGATTCCAGATCTGCCTCCTCTTCTGGAATTTTCATGTTTACTCCGAACTCACGCAATCCAATCGCTGCAGCCTGGGGATCCTTATACACCCTCGCCTTCCCGTCCTCACAAAAAAGTTTTAATCTGGCTGGAAACAAAATCCGTGACTTAACTTTCCTTTCATTCAGTATTTTCCGCACTTCCTTGTATTTTGCGCGCTCCTTAAACACAGCACTTGTAAAGTCCTCGTCAAAATAGATCCTTTGCTCATTCACTTGTATATTTCTTTTTCTCCAAGCAGCCTCAAGTACTTTCCGTTTCATGGCATATGATTGGAATCGAACCAGGATTGCTCTGGGGCGCTCCTTCCGTCCCAACTTTGGCCCAACTCGGTGTGCCCTCTCAATATGCAGTTCATCAGTCACTTCCAGCTTTTCACGAATCAATTTGTTCAGAAAGTCAATGATGTCATTTCCTTCACAATCTTCTGGTACTGAGTAGATTCTTATATTTTTCCTGCGGGTTTGGCTTTCAAGTTCCTCACATTTTTTTTCAAGTTGTTTTTGCACTTGGAGCACTTGTATTAACACTTTGGATGTTTTCATTACAAAATCTTCATTCTCAGCAATTCTCTGTTCAGCTTCCTCCATTCTTTTTTTAATGTTTATGAAATCCACCCGTAGCTCATTCAATTCAGCTTTTAATGCTCCAAAACTGACTGATGTTTCAGTCCGAAATTCTCTCAGTTCTTTAAGTATTTCAGACAAACCTGAAGATTTAATCGCTGACACATCCTCAGTTGTTTCCTCTTGATTATTCTCCATTTGTTTGGAGGACTGCTTTTGTCTTTGTTTTGACATCTTTCACCGTCCCCAGTTGAATATTTATCAAAGTTTCAATTATTGTCTTTGTTTTAAATAGTTCTCCAAAGTTTTAAACCGTTTGGTCCGAGTTTAGTCCAAGTTTTTTCAATTTGTTTGGAGAGAGTCACACCAGCACACCTTGTCCAGCGGCCATCTTGTCAACCGTCATCAAGCTTCATCATCTTGTTTTCTTTGGTCCGTTGCTATGACTACTGTGATTTAACATTTATTTGAACTGGGGTCTATTGCTGCGTTATCATCACTAGCGCTGGTTAGTGAGACTAATGCTGCATTTCCTCATGTTACTATAAATAGCACTGCTTATCTGCTGCTACTGTAAATGATGCTGCATTGTTTACAGTGTTGTGATCATGTGGAAACAGTTACGGTTTTTATTTTATATTTTGACATAACTGGTGGGATCCTAACTTACATGAAAGAAACAAAAAGCAAAACCCAGATAAAATATGAGTGCATATTTTCACTGTAGAAGAAAACTCATGTTGCCTTACTCCTAGTTTTAGGAGTCAGCATCACTTTGGGTCGGGTGTTGCACATGCTGGTCATTTCACACCACAAGTTTTGTGAAGAAGACTTTTTGGAAAGCCAATAGCAGCTCTTGAAGGAAAACATGTGGCCCACCTGTTTTGTTTCCGTTTGAATAAACAATCTTACGATGAGAAATGATTATCTTTAGAATAACTTTTTGCTTTGTACGATGTTTTTAGCATCCAGAATTTATTATTGATGACTCACCTACTCAGGCGAGAGACTCTTTAGTGCTTTTTAGAGTCTTCAATAGGGCTGACTCTTATGGCACTTTCACATCTTGGTTAATTGTGTTTACATTTGGGTAATCTGTGTGTTTTCCGCGCTCAACTGACTGTTTTTATTTATTTATTTTTTAAATGCTCCTTCAACACACCCACTACCGACTGATTGGCCGGCTGAAGTTCACGCCTACCTATAGAGGGAACTTCTGATTGGCGTGTAGAATCAGCCAGTGACGGCTTCCTGCATGTACGATTCAATATCTGTCTGGATGCGGTGGAGTAAACATCTTCTCTGACTGCAGCTCAGACCAGTTGCAGCAGTGAAAGGACAAACTGCTGTGCAGCACCACTGCTCAGTGAGACAGTAGGAAGCTGTGTGCTTCATCTCAGTCTCCAAAAGCAACACTGCTCACGGCCGCTTTTGTTTACTAACTTAAGGAGGACACCACAGACTTTTCTGCACATCTTTTGCCCCACCCACATGCTTGGAGACATCCGCATTCCTAAGAAGGCTGTGTGAACCACAGACATGGTGCAAACAAAACCTGGCTGCGCGGGGGCAGGCCGACACTACCGGGCCAGATGTGAAAATGCTAACAGATGGTTCATGAGATATTTTATTAATAAGACATACAGGCAAAATGTTCTAGTATTGCTCCTTTTTCTCTTAGTTCTTTTTGTTTTAAATAATAATTGGAGGCTTGTGTGAACTGTGTGTATGATGTGTGTTAATTCAGAAAACGGCTGGTTCCTGAGTTCCAGCATGTGGCCGTGTGAGCCTCCAGACCTGGAGAGTAGAACGCGTGTTCTGATCCGTCTGTCTGAGAAAACGTCCCACAGAGACACCTTGGAGGTGCTCTGCAACCTTCCTGGAATTAACAATTCAAACTGTGAGTCGGAGAGTTGGCTAAGTGCTGCCTGACTGTCAGTACCTTTTGGTATCGGAGCGTTTTTTTGTTTCACTGACTAGGCGGGTTGTTATGTCCTCTTGATGATCACACAGGTTCACAGCTGAAGTGTTGAGTTTGCTGTTTGTGTCATCACCTTTTCCTCCTCTTTCTCAGACTTAATTGACATCTCCAGGTACGGTCCACTCTTTAACTCTCATCTGCACGTGTGTGTGGAGAAACGGCTACTTCCTGTAGCTTCAGACACGGTGGACTTCATGCTGTGTAAAAACCTGCCTGTTGAACACTCACTGCTGCAGACACTTGTGCATGAACTGGGCAAACGGAACCTCTGGCTGCGGGCGCGGGAAATCTTCAAACGTAAGTGTTTCAATGGATGAAGAGTCTAATTCTAACTACAGTTGGCTAAGGATTATATTTATTTATGGTATTGTATGTTGATGTTGGAGAAGTCAAACCTTAAAGGGACATTTCAGGTATTTTAGGTGTAAAAGTAGGGCTGGGTGATGAATCAAAAATTTATCGTTATCAAAATTTCTGACTCTATACAATATAATTTTCCCCATGCTACTTAGTTTTTTGGTGTTGGGAGTTTAGTAACAGCAGTTTTAAAGCAATGCGAACGGTGCTTTTTGCTTCTGCTTCACAAGCCACTCTTCTAATTTTACTAATGCCAGTTGTTTTGGACGTCTGCTGATGTCATTTCCTACTGAGTTACAACCAATCAGCTTGAGGTAACCAAAGGTTCCACTCAGCTACTTCATGGGGCCATTTCAAGTACCTGCCTCTGTTCAGGTACTCTGAAAGTTCCTGTAAATGACCCGGAAAAACGGCACTTTCGGCCAGCCGTGCATGCCGAGACGTTCCTATAGTGGAAACACGCCTCATGTCTATAACAGGTGATTTAAAAGTGGCTGAAAGTCTCAGTAACCCTATTGTGTTTCACCACCAGGATCTCTGAGCTCAGGCTACCACCCAGAGGTATCTGCTCCTCCTGGGATGATGGCCCTAACGGTTCCTTGTCAGCTCGGGGAGGTGGAGCTGGCTCTGAGCCTTGAGATGTTCATCACTGTCAACGCACCAGTCATCCTTCCTCTCTCAAAAGACGCCATGTTTACTCTCAGCATCACTCTCAAAAGGTAAACTGTGTGCGTGCGTGTGAGTGTGAGAGAAAGAAAGGGAGAGAAAGTGTGAGAGAACACAGCTGCTGCTTTGTGTGGTCTGTGTGTCCATGATGGTCTCACTTCCTCTTGCAGGACTCAAAGCAGTGAGAGTGAGTACATCTCTGCAGGCAGTCGCGTTCTCTCTGCAGCCAGGATCCCTCAACCCAACCTCAAGGTCCATTACTCAGCAGTCAGCTCATCACAGGAGCAGGTGTTTAGGCTCGATGTTTCCTCTGCGCGTCACTGGTTCCAGCACAACCATTTATGGGCCAGTGAGATGTGGACGCACTAAGCTATACAGAAAAATGTGTCTGTTTGTTTTATTAATATTATTATGTTTATATATATAAATATATATATCACAGTAAATTTAGTATTAAAAAAAACACATTACTTAGGATCCTCCAGAGACCAGATTTCACAGAAATCAGAGTTGCTTCAGTAGTTAAATACACATAAGTCAAAACCACACAAAAGAGGAAAATCAGCTCCTGGTTTGATTAATTTGATTTTCTGGAGTTTGTTTGCAACGTTTTAAATTAGCAACAAATGTTTTAGCTGATCTCAACCACCAGGGGGCAGCACCGGGCTGCAGAAACTGAGGCTAGACCAATGCAAATGTGAAAGTGATTTTGTGATTGCAGTAAAGAATTTTCTTTATTCTACGCTTTATTGTAGCTCCTCGTCTACATCCAGCAGTAAGTGACGTCACTGGAGACAAGTAGAAATTCTCCTGGAGTTTCTGTAATAACAGAACTGTTCAGGGATAAACTTGGGCTCTGGGGGCTCATTTAGGACTTACGCAGGAAAAAGAGACTCCTCCAACACAGGACTGTTTGTGGGATCTCGTGTTGCTTCAAGCAGCTCCATCCTAATCCCATCCTCCCCTCTTTTAGTCTCATGGTAACCTCTGTTCCTCTGGCCTGTGTGGTACTGGAGTTGCTGCTGGGTGTCATGTGAAACTAAACCCAGCCTCACATCAACCACATCCACTGCTGCAGGGACTCAACAGCTGTAGACGCAAATGAGCAGTGATGTGTATCAGGCTTATATCTCTGAACTCCAGAGATAAACTTTGTTTGTATATATCTGTGCCAAAAGAAGTTAAATGTCTCATGTGATCTCACTTGGACTAAAACATAACCCTGATTTTGTACTGTTTGTTACAAAAATTGTTTTTTGGTTCACAAATTTGTTTATTCTTCTGCTAAACCTTTTAATCTTTAAAGTAAAGGTTGTGAAAAAACTTAATTCATGTTTTGACATTCCTTTGGATTTATAGTGACCTTGGGTTAAAAATATGTAAAATCATTATTAGCTCATTTAAAAAGGTGGTTGACATGCTAAACTCCCATTTTTGCTCCTCAGGTATGATGTATCATATTTGGTCAGAAAATTATGATCAGAGCATTTTTGGTTATTTGAATGTATTCTTTAATTTGGGTTTTTGATAGGTATAGTCTTAGTAGAAAACACTCTCCTTTACATTTTATTTTAAAGGATTTTATGTGTAAAAAAATAATAAAGGTGGTTAAAAATATGCAACATCACTTTTACAATTATTACAGAAGATTAATAAGTACAAACGAGGGCATCAGGGTTAAACAGGAGCTCCAACCTTAGGGCAGGACCAAAGACTGCATATATAAGAGGGCAGGACATGGTCTATTCATCTTAATTTGATTCTGTAGTTCTAAAGAACATTGATTCTTAGGTGTTGGGGTCCAAACTATGCTGTCAATTATAAAGTATGACAAAAAAAATTAAGATATATTTAGATTCAGATGTTAAGAATAAATATTTAGAATAAAATGTTAATATATAAAGTTTCACAGAAATGTTAAAATGTTTTTTTCTGGGCTCAAACTAATTTTTTATTCAAATAACTTTTGAACTCTGTTTAGATTTAATTATAAATATTTAAATTGCACCATCGTTTGAACGTAGTTGGTAGGAAACTGGGAAACTGCCATAATTATTTCCTGGTCATAAATAAATGTTTGACCAGTGAAACAACCTGAGTCCTGGGGGGGTACAGAAAACCTGGGGCCAGTTTTTCACGTTACACAATTTTTACGACAGAAAACGGCCCTTGAAAGGCGCACCCATAAGGTGGGGGTACATTTTTCTGCACAACACTACACTCAGCAGTCTGACCCATAGATATCATATAAACACTAGATGCCTTAACTGGGAGTCGACAGCGTCCCTACACGGCGGCCATCTTACCTCGGACAGCTTACGTTCCGGTCTCAATGGTAGCAGATGGAAGGTGAGTGAACAACTTAAACAAAAACACTCTTAACTCGATGAAAAATGAACGGATTTACAAGCCGGTTGCATTATTACAAACCTTATAGCACATAGGCTTGATAGGACATACTTTAACATTTTTAAATTAACGGGCCAAATCCGTCATATTTTACAGCCACATCTCTGGCGTTTATAACAAACCAAACTGTTTGAAATTCGGTTGAAAATTGAGCAAGTTAGAGTTATTTAAATAGTACATTCACCATTGACACCAATGTTACGAAAGGGGGCAGCTGTCCGAGGTAAGATGGCCGCTGCGTAGGGACGTTCGTCCAATCGACGAACAGCGCGGGTAAGGCATCTAGTGTTTATATGATATCTATGGTCTGACCCACCTTACACGGTTTAAATCCCTCCCTGGGGAACCGCTAAACCGGGTTTATCACGTCTCATTTAAACTTTTCCACTGTGCGTAGGCGTGCCCCTCGCGCTGTGTCGCGCGCGGTCGGACGTTTACGTGACCACGCCACACACACCCCTGAGTGTCGGGAGCGCGCGCGTGGCGCACACACCCCTCTCTCCTGCCTCAGGACGGAAACGAGTCCATTTTTTCCTCAGTCAGATAAGAGCGGCCCGAGGAGCTGCAGCTCGCGCACCATGAGAGGACGCACGTTATGTTTATGTGACCATTTGTTTGCGTCGCTGTAACAGTAAGTACGCGTCATAACCCAGGTGTATTTATTGTTGAAGGACTGTTTTTGTGGCTTTTGGGACCCTACGCATTCCTCCACGCAAGAGAGCCAGACACCGAGCCTCACTGACCGGGAGACGAGCGCTGCGAACGGCTTCTTCCGAAAGTGGACTGATGAATTCACCCTCAGAGGCAAGGGGCAAACGAGTGTGATGTTCGGGCTTTACCGGAGCCTCGCTGTGGTTGTTCCCCCCGCCATGCTGACCCGGTGCTCGGTGCTTTGATGAATAATTCAGGCTCCGTTTGAAAGCCCGACGGCCGCGCTTGACGCCGCCCGAGCGGACCCTGATGGTGGACCTCAGGCCCGCTTGGTTCTGGTTTTCTGTTAAGTGGGGGGCTTTAAACGGCACCAGTAGGCGTTCGGGGTTGGTGCTGCCGAGAATCGCCGAGCCCCAAAGTCATGTTGCCTAGTCGGTGGGGGAGGAGAGACGGCGCTTCCAGTACGAAAACACCGACCCATTGTCGCTCCAATTCGGGTTAAATTAACTAATCCCCGCCGGACAGAAATTCCCTCCAGAAGCACAAACATTCGTGGATTTTATAGGAACTTTTTTATTTAAAATTCTGATAACTCTGATTGAAAACCGTGTATTTTTTGCATCTATGTTTATGTTGAACTGACTCCCTCTGATTTGGATCTGATACAAACTCAGATTAGATGTTTAAAGTTATTTAGCACCGCTCTGACCTCCCAGTCTACCTCAGAGGCAACAGCTGGTTCGGTGTGAGACTGGCTGATGTGTCCTCCGATGAAAACCTCACACTCGTTCCTGCACGTGTTGTGAACTGAGCCTTATTTTGCTGCAGATGGCTTCATTTCCAGACTCCGACCTGCAGACCTGTCCGCTCTGCAAGGAGTTGTGCGGCTCCTCCGCTCCCATCTCCTCCAGCTCATCTACCTCGTCCTCCTCCTCGCATACCTCGTCCTCCTCCAACCACACCTCAAAGAGGCTCCACGTCCTGCCCTGCCTGCACGCCTTCTGCAGGCAGTGCCTGGAGGGACAGCGCAGTCCCAATGACCCGCTGAAGCTGAGGTGCCCCACCTGTGACCAGAAGGTCTCCATTTCCGAGGCCGGGGTGGACTCCCTGCCTTCCTCCAACTTCCTGTTCAGCAACCTCCTGGACGTGGTGGTCAGCTCAGAAGATCAGATCCAAAACAAGAACGGCCACCACCACCGCGGAGGCTTGATCGGAGGCTCGTCCGCCTTCCACCCCCCTCACAGCGGCCTTTTGCACCCGCAGCACATGGGGGAACCTCAGTGCAGCTCTTGTGATGAGGAGAACCCAGCCACGTCCCACTGCCTTGACTGCCAGGAGTACCTCTGTGACAACTGTGTGCGAGCACACCAGAGGGTGCGGCTGACCAAAGACCACTTCATCGAGCGCCTGGGAGATAGCCTCCACCTGAGCCGGGTCAACAGCAACACAAACCAGTCCGGGGTGTCTGTGTCCCTCGCCCAGTCTCTACAGAACAACTTCGCCCTGTTGTCCCTGTTCCAGGACCGTATGAACTTCTGCCAGCACCATGACAACGAGGTGAGTAGCTCCAGAGCTCATTCACATCAGCTGTTGAGGTCTTAACACTTATAACACTACCCAGTCATAATATCATGTCAAATTCATAAACCCCAGAGTCTCTATTAGTGCCTACACACACACACACAGTCACTCCCATGGCGTAATAGCATTATGTGTGTAGAATAGAACCATACTGTGGGCCATATGGCCTTAGGTTCAAAGAGAGCAGAGTGGCTCTTCACCTAGTTCCCTGGAGAGGTACTGGCACGTGTGTTGAGCTGGATTTTCACACACACACATACACACACACACACACACCCTGTGTGCACGCAAACACTTGCAGCCAAATACACATGCAGGGTCTGGTTAATCTGTACCACACCATCAACTCTGGGTGGAGAGAGGCCCATGTAGTAACTGCACACATGTTTCTGAGACTTTAAACTTCCTCTGTGGACATATTGTAAATACTTTTATTTTGTGATAGTGGTAAAGTCAAGTTAGGGTTGAAGTCTTTTTTGGTTTTGTTTCTTGTGAGTCTGGGCAAGGCGGTCTACAAATGCCAGTAAAACAGGAAAGCAGCCTTTTCTTAGCCATATGGTCAGGAGGCCAAACAAATGGCTCTAGTAGGTGGTCCTGAGGTTCTGGTTTCTGCTGGTTGTCTTCAGGATTGTTGCCCCGCTGCTGAAGGATGCATTATGCCTGCAGACCATGTGGATGATCACTTTTGCTTTAAGTAGTTCATCATTAATAGCTTAGCCAATACTGAGTGCATAGGTTGTGGTATATGCACTGCAAATGTCAAAGTAGTGTTAACCTTTTCACATAACCAGTAACAGACCATAGCTACTCATCAGTTTTGTTTTTTGTTGCAGGGGTGTGTGTGTGTGTCCCTTGTTACCTGGGCCTGAAATTAAATAATGCTAACCCAGCTATTCAGTGTTGGTAGAATCTCACTAAAATACTGGTGTGGTTCACCCAAGACTACCCTGATGTGTCTACTGTTATGACTTGAGTAGGTTAAGGGGGGTTCGGCTTTATGAAAATGTTATTTAAACCTAACAAGCTGTTTAAATGATGCTTGTTGTCTGTGATGCGACTGGTGGGGACAGGTAGCGAGACATGTTACGGTGAGCTGAGGAAAAGAGGTCCACTGCAGGACAGGCATACGTTTATTAGCGGTGATTGGAATAACGGCGTATAAAATAATGGTGGTACTAATGGAAGTTTGTTTTTTCAGTAACGTGAAATCTAATTATTGTCTTCTTTCGTCATAACACGATTTCTGTTACCGATAAGAAAGTGTGTGCATTAACTGTAGTTCAGCTGTGAGGTGTGTTAAAGCTGTCATCATCTGACTGGGAGCGAAAGAGGCGGATGTTTACATCCAAGCGCATCACGACCAGTGAGCAACAAGGGAGACGTGATCAGGCTGCAGACCCGAAAATTCGCTGCTGCAGGCGTGAACTTGCGGGTCTGCAGCCATACGCTTATTGACGTGACAGCTGTACTTCTCATCTAAAGAAGGGCCGCTCACCTGTTCACCGCTCAGACGCCAGATCATTAATGCCACGTCACAATCTTCTATCTTCCTAGAGCATCCTCCAGTCATCCAACTGGAACCAGTTAGTGTTCCTGATCATTTCCTTAGTCCTGCTGTAACACTGGTTCAGTCTCAGACGTCATGGGTGCTCAGGTGTTTCTAGAACTAACTGTGCATCTTTACCACCCAGCTTCAGCACTTTTGCATTTGGGTCTGCCCTGTTCTAATGTCATTTTTAAGGATTTTTATTTATAGAAATGCTGTTACTAGACTGAGTAATAGAAATGCTAATAAAAACACCCAATTATACATACAAATGAAACTGGAAAATTTAGAATCTGGTGCAAAATTCCATTCATTTCAGTATTTCAACTTAGACTGAGAGACCATTTAAAGGCTCAGGAACCCTTTGCAGGTATTTTCTATTTGCAATTATAAATTTTATTTGATTGGGCCCGTTTCATATAACAGTGACATTTGAATAGTTTAGATTATACACGAGTTGTTTGAACCCAGAGCGTCTGTGCAAACACACTTGTTTTTATTTCAAAACTATAACAACAACAATCTCCCGTCCAACAGCTCCCTGGGCCAAAATTTAAACTAAATGTGTCTCTCAGCGTCTGACATGGATTTATCCCAGTGATCAATTTCATTCTCTTTCCAATAAAGGCCAAATCTTTATTTCATAGCTGCATTTAAAAGTAGCTTCCTTCATCACCTCTGTGCTGTCTGTTCGTCTGGATTTCTGTTATTTTAATAAAGGCAATGTGGTTCTTAGTGTCTGCATCAAAATGAAAAATAACAATTTTGATGTCAGGATGCCTCAAAATAGGAATTTCCTGGGAGATCCTGGTGCAAAGTAGTGCAAGTGTAAAAGGTGTAAAAGTGTTTACATAAACTTAAAAAAAACCTTTGTGTTGGTCTAAATTTACTTAGAAATTCTCAAAGTGCTTGTTTTTCTAAGACATTAGGTAATCTGTTTAACAAAAAGCATTGTTTGTTTTGTTTCTAGAATAATTCCCTCTGACCCCGACCTTACCCCCACCCCCCATACAACCCCAGACCACTGCCAGTAAATAGGTAGGTTTGGTCTTCCAGTAAGGGCCCCATATCCCACCCACTTACTCACCATTCTTCAGCCCCGGGGGAGGGAACGACACAGGAGAGGGCTTGTCTTTCTTTACCTGTGAGCTCTGAGAAAAAACAGCCATTGTCCATCATCCTGCTCCATGTCCATCATTTATTAAAATTCCTCGCAAGCTTTGTTTTGTTGCAAATCAGCTTGACATGTTTGCACAATTCAGGATTTTTACTTTGCAAAAATCTGTCCGTTTAAAATGTTCCTAATCGCAGGCGAGCAGTTAGCTGCTTGTTTTGTTATTCTCTCTGTGATATTTATCCCTGTAATAAAGACGACTCGTGTCAGGATCCTCAAACAAGTCCTGCATTCAGCCGACTTAAGTACGGCTCTTAACTCGGGACAAAAAGTTTCATCCTGTCTGCCGTGGTGCTTCAAAGTCTGCTTCAAGTGTTTCAGCCCTTGTTTCTTTATTAGAGCAGAGCGTGGCGTTTCAGGTTGCAGTTTGTTTTTCAGGAGTTAGAGATGGATGATACCTTCAGTTAAATCAGCAGGGAGTTTGTAGTTTAAACTCAGTTATAATTCTGATATTTCTGATTAATTCCCGCTTCCTGCATCTTTAGATACACTTGAGTGTATAACTCGGCATTTCTAGCCTTTCTGCCAACAATATTGAGCTCCCGTAGTGTTTCCTGTAAAAAAGTGTTGCAATAGACTACTTTTGTTTACCTCCCGAGCGTCTGCAAAGGCGGAAAGACGTCACGCTGAAGTTGCACACATGTGTAGTGGCCATTATTTTACTCCAACAATCCGAATTGGTTAGGGCTGGGCGATATGGCCTAAAATCAGTATCACAGTATGTTGAGGAGTTTACCTCTAACGATAAATGGACGATAACTACATGTATGCGCAAAAACAAAAGTTGTCCACCAAATGGGGCTGTCACGTGTATTACGTTGAATCACGTTGTCATGTGACTCGAGGTGGTGCAGGCTCCTAAATGACATGAACATTGCCAACCTACACGCATCTTTTCATTTATTTTATGATTGACATGGGAAAGATTATATCTAAGAGTGAGAAATTTCGATAACGATAAATTTTCGATTTATTGCCCAGCCCTAGAATGGGTTTGTACATGGACGCCAATCGGAATGAGGACCGAACAAAACCACCTCTCGCAATCGGAATGAAATTTTGTTCCGATCGGGCCTTATTGGATCAGAATATTCCGATTGACATGTTTACATGAAGAATTTTTGATCTGATAGGTCATTCATTCCGATTACTTGTGTCCACGTAAACGTAGCTAGTGTTGAAATGTAGAGCTACATGTGTGAAAGATAAGTTGACCATAGTTTTTAAGCTAACAGTAAACAATCGACACCATGACTGAAACAGATTAGTTGGTTAAACACAATTAATTTCAGCACCGTAGGGCGGAGCTTGTTCAGAAACCACGAGTGGTTAAATTTAACAATTAGAATCTTGTTGTTCAAAGCGGAAGGAACAAAACTCCCAATTTTTAATAGTCCCCGGCCAAAATAACACCTTTGCTTAATCACAAATTAGCAACGAGAGTTACCAGATCCAAGCAAACCGTTACCGGAACGCACCCCTTCAAAATCTGACAGCTCCAGCGGTTGTTCCAGCAAATTGAACGCTGCTGTTGTTTCTCTACAAAGTTGTAAAATGCAGGTAAATGTTTTTTTTATTTCTGCTGAAGTTGAAATCAATACAAATAAGTCTTTAAAATAGTAATTTTTAGTTTTGATTTGATTTCTTTCTGCTGTGCACCCACAGCTTAGTCTTTACTTAAATCAAATGAGGGCTAATTAGATATAGGGGAAAAAAAGTAGATTGTTTATTCTGGACAAGGAAACAGCCTGAAAGGACAAGTTTCGGGTGGAAGAACAGGACAGGAGTTGGTCTACTCTGAGCGGCGTAAATGTCATTTTTTTGTTTTTCTTTGCTCCATCATTTGGCCGGCTGGGTATCCCCGCTGTGGGAAGTAGAAATGGAAAATGGGATTACATCTGAGAGCATCCTCTGCTTGCTGTGATGTCACACTCCAGCATTGGAATACTAATCCTACAATGTGTCACTCTGCTCCTCAGATTGAATTGTTCCCCCCGTGCTTATGGATGTTTACATATATACACTAGTAACTGGTTCTTGTCGAAAGGAGTGGGAGTTACTGGGAGGTGTCTGCTTACTATGTGTTGTGCTTTTAAGGATTAGGTGTAGTTGAACTAATCGGTCTGACGGCCCACTAATGCTGTTGTGGAGCTTTATAGTAATGCTGCTAGATGTTTGACTACCAGGAGGACCGAGAGCGGAGCTGCAGCTGGTTTCACCGTTCTGTTATCGGTGTGTGCTGCTGCTTTAGTGATCAGGCTCTCCAGTGAAAGGCGTACCACCTTAAGCGCCTAGCAGTCCCGTGTTTTAGTCTCCTTCTCTGGAGGTCACTAGTGGAGAATGTTTGTAAGGAAACCTAACCCAACACCGACGCTGATACAAGTCTGGAGGAATTCCTGTAACTTGAGTTTATACCTCCTGGGTTCTCTTTCCCCTTCTCTCCCTCACACCCTGGGTATTTCCTCTCACTCCTGCCTTTCTCATCAGCACGCTGTCTGCTTTCTGCCGTAGACAACCGATGTTATAGATACAGCAGTATGATTTAGCAGCTGTTGGGCTTATTACGTTTCGTCACTGCTGGAAGTATCTGTGAGTAGCTGCATCTGTAGGTAGTTATCCCCTGAAGAGGATTTGTGTGTGCGTCTTCCACACAGGCAGCAGAGTTCGATTAAATGAAGTCGAACTTCCAGGGTTTTATTGTGCAACATGTGCCCAGTAATTAGAGAGCATTCCTTGTTTCCTGTGTGTTTCATGTACACTCCATGGAAGTGTACGTGTGTGTGTGTGACTGAGCTTTGATGTCTATTAGGGAACTTTTGGCCATATAAATTTTATGGATACGAAGGAAGGCATTTATCACATTCTCTTTGACAACGGGATTTAGAACTTATTCCAAAGCCGGATCCTGTGCCACTTCCTGGCTCAGTGGTTGGGCCCAAATGGGATTTTAATTGGCCATTATTTGACCTCACTCAACCGAAATGTGCTATTAACACATTTAGCTTTAAAGCTTTTGACCTTGTGTGATGGACACTGCTCAGCTTCCACCTACAGGTCGTCTACCTCCAGGATTGGTGCTCAGTCCAATCCACTTTTATTTATAGAACACTTGATACACAGCAGGGTCGACCAAAGTGCTGAACAATAAAAGCTACAATAAAAAACATCTGCGTTAAAATGCGTATAAAACATAAATATACATGCTATACTTAGGATTTCATAAGCTGTTTACATCCTGTTTGTGCCTGTGAAGCGTTAACTTGGCTGTTTATTTTTGAATGCCATTAAATCCTTCGCTACTTAAACTGCCGTCTACAGTGTTATCTAGCCTAGAAAGATGCAAAATGCAGTCCTATTACTCCACGCATGAACCTTGATTCTTTAAAATTTGACGCAAAATGTAAATATGTTTTGTCAGTGGAGCTCAAATAAAAAGTTTAGTGTTACAGTAAATTTGGCGAATAAAAAAAATAATCTATTTGTTCCTTTACCAGGGCCAATTGGTCAGCAAGACTTTGATCCAAATGAACAAGGAAAATCATTTACATCATTAAAAGGTGAAAAGGGAACACAATGAATAGGAATCCTTATATAAAAAGTAGCCTTTTCCCACTCTGAAAAAGGTGCGTCTAGTAAAATATTTTTCTGCATACCAGCACATTTGCCTTCTCGGGTCCAGATGGAGGATAATTTAAAACTGGATCTAGCATTCAGAGTTTTCCCTGCATCATTTTACCAAGGTGAGCCACCTGCATGCTTTCTTCTCACAAAAACATGACTATAACACCATTCGCCGACCAATTTTACAGTCGTTCTTTGATTTAGCATAACTCCACAAAGGTTTGTGCCATCAGAAAGTTTTAAAGTAGAGAAGTTGCACTTTCAAGTCCACATAGTGTTGTTATGGTAAATTCCTTTATGCTGTTGCTGGAAGCAGGCGAGTCGGCATCTGTTTCCCACTCATGAACGGTGCCGAGTGAGCGACAACAACAGACGACCACAGCCATAAATAATATCGGTGGTATCACAAAAGAAAAAAAAATTCAGAAAAGCAACAAAATGCACCACTCCATTAGCTGTAGCATTGGGCTTAGCTCCTGCAGCCCAACTCCCTATCCTCCCACCCCCTGCCGGCACTCGCTGCTACGCTGCAACTCTTTTAAAACCTTGGGGAAACCCTGGATGGGTAAAATAGAATAACAGATTCTAGATCAGTCAGGAATGCCGCAAAAACCGCTGCTTTAATGTGATCGGCTTTCAAATGCAGCCCCTGAGTTTGGACACAGCTAATGCATCCTGCTGTTACCATCTTAAACCACAGGCGTCACTGTGGAGAAAATGATACAGCTGCAGGAATGGCAGCAGAAGAAGAGTTTACAGGAAATGCAACCTTCATACATAAACGTAAATGAAATTTAAAATTAGGGCTGAAACGAATCCTCAAATGGTTTGATTAATTCAATTACTCAAATAATTTTTTACTGATTTGAGTTTTTGTTAAATATGTGCACCGCAGTCTGAATACATTTTACTGGTGCACAATGTGGTAATCTAGGTGCCGTGGAGGGAAATGGAAAAACCAGCAAAGACACGGACCACTGTAAAAGGCAGAAACAGTCCAAAGTTTGGGATCAAGAGTGAAACTACGAGTAGATTGGCTAATGCTAATGCTAGCGGGTAGCACGCTCAAGTGGGGTTCCGAAAAAACTAAAGAATGACTACAAGTGGGAGAAAAATCCCCACCATCTTGTTTATTTGAGGATGTCTGCCACCTGCAGTGGTATGGAGCAGAACCTCAGCAGATACCTGGAGTCAGGTACACACGAGTCTGCTGCTTCATACCGCTGCAGGGCTGTGGCAGGCCGTTGTAGTATGTAATTCACAAACTCTTTCAAAAAAATGCGTACAAAATAAAATAGATATGCCACCATTACATTACCAGCAGAAATTAAATGTTAGCATTTCCAGTCTTACTGAACATGTTAATGAAATACACAAAATTCTACTGATCATAGTTTACCTGTGGATATTTTTAGATGTTATTTTGACAAAGATGAGTGATGATAAAATGTTACTGAAATGTAGGTCAATTTTTTTATTCCATAAAATATTTGTTAACTATAAATATCAGGTGGGAAAGAGGGAAATAATCAACACCAACTTAATACAGGTTGAGCATTTTATAATAAGAGTGACATTTCAGCCTCATAATTTTGTTGCTTTATTTCATATTTTTAGCAGCAGACCACAGTCTAGTTCCACTTGAAACGTTGTCAAATAGACTATTCGATTAATCGACGGAGGATTCCCTAGAATATTCGAATACTAAAATATTCTATCGCCGCAGCCCTATTCACAACGCAATGCTGCTTTTTCTGGGCAACCCGGTGTACCTTAGTACCAGCAACCATGTTAGCTACAGAAGCTGATGTTAACTTTGGATGATTTAGACTTGGTCTTTTCTTTGAGACATGAGAAGATAGAGGTACTTAAGTCCTTTATTCAACAAAGATGTGTTTTTTTCTTCAACGATCTATGGCGGACCGCCCTGTTGACTGATTTTTTTGTAGCAATGAATACATCATGGTGTCCATTGGTCCTAGTGCTGTCCAAGTGCGTATGGAGATGGTTTGAAAGACAATCGTAGATTCTGCCCCACGACCGAGCTCTGTTTATCGGTCATAACCAGACTATATATTTATATATATATATATGGTTTGCCAGGCTAGTGGAAAGCTTCTCTAAGTTAATAACTACAGAGACCAAACAGAAATCCCAGTTAGCACAAACATCTATCCAACAATTTAACTACTGGATAAGTTTAGTTTCATAACCCTGCTTTGTATTGAGCTTTATCGTGAACACTGCAAAGTGGAGGAGTTGTCCTGCTTCTGTTCAGATATCAGATTAATCTTTATAAACGATCTAATTTGTAACAAAATCAAAATAATCCTCCTTAAATCAGCTCTATTTTCTGTTTTAATCTTGCAGAAAAAGCTCATGCGGGCGAACTTCTACTTTTAGACTAACATGAGCGCTTTAACCAGAGCAGAAGCAGTGAGCGTGCGGGTTGTTTACTATATCGTGTAAACGGGCAGTACCTAAGAATAGCTTGTTTGTGTCTGCAGACACGTGTGTGCATGCTGCATCTCATTCACGCTGCTTGCTCCCATTTATTGATTCTTCCATGAATCAAGCTTTGTGTGCCTGCTGAGCTTCTCTCTCCTTTCTTTAATCGTCTCTTTGTTGCTCAGGTCCTTCCTTTTTCTTCACCCACCCTCGTCCCTCCTCCAGTCAGGAGCGTGCTGGCTCAGGAAGAAGCCAGCTGACTCTGGTTTGTTTTCTTTCTCCGCTGTCGTGTCGTCCAATCAGAGCGGCGGCTTGCAGCCACCGCCCCCCAAGGCTGTATCAAAACATCGGTGGGCGTGTCTGTGTGTGTGTGTGGTATGTTGATGGCAAAAAGCCAGTGGGGTTTGCCCTGAGTGGGCGGAGCAATAAAGGGGAGGAAGAAATGTAACAATGAACGAAAAGGGAGATGGAATTAAAAGAATGACTTTTGATTAGAGGGTGGGATTTCCATACAACCAGCTCTGTTTGCTGGTTTTACTGGTTTTGCTAGAAGTATTTTAGTCTTGCATCACTATTATTTCCCAACTAATACTGATATCATCTATCAGGCCTTTCAATACATACATAATCTGGTTTCTTCATAATTTTACATCGTAACGCAGGTAAAATGTATTCATTTTGAAGTCTCAGTTCTATTTTTTTCCATAACTGAAACACTATGAAGCTATTTTTTCCACTTTAAAATGAATTTGAACTAAAATAAAACGGATTTTGTTTTTGGGATTACTAACTCAGGCCTTCAGCCACCCACACCTGCCTGGGGTGTTAAAATTGGGTGTGTTTGGGGTGTGTTTTGAGTTTCAACCACTTCAATCCCACGCTTTAAGTGTTTGTTTGTAGAAGACGAATTGCCAAATTTCAGCCAAAAGTTGTAATTCTTCAATTTAACTAGATTCAGCATAGAAGAAAATCTAAATAATCATATCTTAAAAGATGTTTAGACGGAATTTGTAATTAACGTTTAGGATTTACCACGATGCAGTCTGTTTGTGCAGGAATCTTAGCTATTGTGGCTTCTTGGAAACCTTTCATAAATCAGTTTGACTGCAGACGCCCAGCGTGCTCACAGCTGATGTCAGACGCCAGGAATGCTGCTTTTGTGATTATTTAAACTTTTCTGAACTTTCTTGTTTTTATCTGTTGACAAGCAGCTGCAGCAAAGACTCACAAGCCCCAGACAGACCAAACCAGATCACACTGGAATCATACGGTTTGTGATTAAAAGGGGCTGATATTTTAGGATTTTCCCAAATTCTTCTTAGTTTAACATGAAATATGTTTCAAAAATGGGAAATGTTTTTATCGTTACAAGTGATACTTTCAGTTATGATAAATAATACAATCCCAGATAAAAAAAACTCACCTATGTATGGGGGGGATATATGTCTGTGGGAGGAAGTTGTGTTGGAAAACTCTGGTAAAAAAACATGAAATTTGCTCTAAAAGAGCAGGTTAATTCCTGTAGACCCCCGTGCTTTACAGCTGCTATAAACATGTTTACAGCCTGGTTTTGGTCTCTTTGTGCAGCTTTAATAGGCGAGTGGAGGCTGCAGGCTAATGGTCACGGTTAGTGTGAACGTGTTGCCGGTCACATCTGTCCCTAACACGTCACTGACCAAAGATGGTGACCTCATCCTCCCACCGTGAGAGCAGGGGCGGTCATTTCATCTACTTTTAGGTTATTGATGGAAGGAATTCTGTCAGAATATTCAGTTATTTAATAATTAATTCAATTTTCTTTTAAATAATAACAAAGGTTGCAACCACAGCTGCATCAAAGTGTCTCTTTCTCAGTTGAAAGTGTTTATTTTTTAGCTTTTATTGTCTGAGTTTGTTCTCACGCTTCTGGAGAACCATCCTGATTTTTCCAGCACCACATTACGTGGTCCCCCTCCCCTCCCCCTCTCGGCTGTGCACGCAGCAAACGCATGCATGCACGCTGCACGGAGCCATGTTAGTGGCTAGTCGAGTCCGTGCCCTCTCCCCCACTTCTCCGATGGGAGGAAGGGAGGGAGGAAGAGGAGCTGGTGTTGCTTCTACGTGCACACACACACCAGGCAACGTGCAACAATTGTGATTTAATGCTTTTATTTTAGTGTAGTTACAAAAATGCATCTAAATCGGATATTTTTGCTGTTTTTTTTAATTCACAATTTTTTATCACTCCAAATAATCCAACCAAAGTTTTATAAATGACATGATGCAACTGAAACTATTGATTTACTTGGTGGTTCTCTTTAGGTGGGTGATGGTTCTGGTTTACTGATGTAAAGAGAGAACCTGCTAGTCATAATACCAACGTTCATGCTTTCATAAATGGGGTATTTTTTTACGGGTGTGTTTTTAAAACGTCTAAAAACATCTGATTAGGTGGCTGAGTTCAAATGAATAACAATCAGAATGGAGCTGTGGAATAAAAGCAGAAACATCCGGTGTGCTAATGAAATACAATAACTCACACACACACACACACGAGCCCTGCTGCTCAGAGCTTTATAGCTGCCACACGATCTTGTTGATGGTGTTTGAGTTGCACGTAGTTTATAAATCTGCCTGAATGTTGAGTGTTAGAGAATTTGCAGCTTTTTGGCTCTCTGCACCTATTTCACATCTTAGAGCATTTCTAAATCACAGCTAGCATGCAGCATTTTATATTTCTCTAAAAAATCAGGTAATCTTCTTGTATTCAGCCTGAGGAAAAAAAAGTGACGTTTGCAGGCAGAGTGAAAACAGGAGACCTCCACGAAGACATATGAGAGCAGCCTGTATCCTGTGCGAGTCAATAATATTGACCCGAGCTCCAAAGATGCATGTGTATTATGTAATCTACAACTTCACGAGGGAGTGTGTTTCACGTCAGGGTGCGCTGGGCTGCTGACGACACCTCGGCAGACGTAAACATCAAAGAAACACTCGGCTGTGTCAGAAGACCTGGTGCTTCTGTGGGTCAGCAGTGGCACAGAAACCTCAAATGGACCAAAAACTGAGATTAAAAGTAATAAATGGACATAAATAATAATAGAATAAATCACTCAAGTGTTTATTTCATTAACTGATCTCAGTCCCTCATCGCAATCCATTTTATCTTCATGCACCTTCGTCCCTTTGTGTCCCCAAGCCTCGTGTCCATCATCGTCCTCTGTGTTTCTCCCTTTTGTGTGTGCCGTCTCTCTGGAATTCAGGAGCTTTCTGCGGGGGAGGGAAGGGACAGGAAGGCCCCGGGTGAGTGACAGGGTGGTGCAGAGACTAGCTGGATCCAGAGCTCGGTAGAAAGATCGACCCTTTAAAAAAAAAAGAAGAGGAGGTTAAGCTGGAGTCAGAACGGAGGAGGAGGAAGTGAAATAAAGGGGGAGGTGTGTCTGTGTGTGTGACTCATTAGATTAGGCTGCTCCCCAAGGGAACCGCCAATATTGATGGATTGATTGCAGGCCCCTCTTCGTCCACTCTGTCCTCCTGCTATTGGAGGCCATTGATGTGGCGTCTCTTTGGGTGCATATTTAATTAACTTTCCATTACAACCAATCACCATTCAGACCTGGATTTTACAGGAGAAGCTACATTTTTACTCTTTATTCATAGTGTGTGTGTGTGTGTGTGTGGGGGGGGTATTCTGATCAACTCTGATAAAGACCTCTGCTTTTATTAATATTAATCTGTCTAAACTCAACTTCTAAGTTTCAAACTAAGAAACAGAATAAAGGAAAATGAAGCTTATTTCACGTCAGTCACAGTAAAAACTGATTTTAAATGTAGAAACTGACATTAAAATCCTTTTTCAACACCTGTCCTCAAATGTCGGGGCTGTCCGGAGCGGATATTGATCCGGTTTTGCCTTCCTTTAGTTCCTGTTTTCCTCCTCCTGCTCTGTTTTGAAAGAGAAAAGCTCTCTGGGGTGTTGAGAATGTGATCCTTCCTGGTAACAACATGCATATGGATGATTGGCTCAGCATGCACGGCCTTCTCCCTCTTTAATTAGCTGTGTGTTTGTGGCCGTGATGACGCAGTGATGGTGATCAAGTCTGTCACGCTGCCATGCTGGTTATTCACACGCCTCGTAAAAACACAACTCTTGGAATGGAGGCTTTTCATTCATGTTTTTGCTCAATTTAGCTTTTTTTTATTAGTGTTGGATGATAAACATACACATTTGACGACTTGGGTCGTTCCAAACACAAACTAAGCCCTCCTACGTGTGTTTTGTGTTCCTTTCAGGTGTTCCTGTTCTTCTGTGAAACCTGCTCGGTGCCGATCTGTAGGGAGTGCAGCGTGGGCCGCCACATGGGCCACACGTTCGTGTACCTGCAGGACGCCGTGCAGGACTGCCGCGCCATCACCATCCAGCTGCTGGCTGACGCTCAGCAGGGACGACAGGCTGTCCAGGTGAGAACAAAGATATCTGGACCTGTCCTTATAAGGATTAAAGCAGACCCACCCTCACCCGTTCGTCTCTTAGGTAAAAACAGCAGCTGTGTCTTTAGAAAAGACTCCCAGCAGCAGCAGAGTGACCAGCCATTAGAGCCAATCAGCTTAGATCTGTTTGAGAGTGACCAGCCCCGCTCTGCTGGGAAGCCCGGGGTTAAAGGTGCTCCAGCTGGCCCCTAAAAAGGGGGTGTGTCGCATGAGTTGAATTCCGGCGGGGGCAGGGCTCAGGGTCAAAGGGGAGGAGGAGTCTAGGGGAGGGTGGGGGAGGGGAGGTGAGGTATTTAAAGGATTTCAGAGAAAGGAGACCTACCCTCTTCTAAAGAAGTGGAAGGCTCGGCCCTTCCACTTCTCACTCATTGGCTCACACCCCCAGCTCCTAGTGGACCTCACACCATACATCACCCCCCTCATTTACATAACTGCAGCCACTTCACCCATCTTTAGCTTTCATCAACAAATAAACGTTTAAGGAGCAGAAGCAGCCTAACTGTGTCACAATAAAAGCTCCAGGTGGGTTTGATTTGCTCAACAAAGTCATAAATCATTTTTAAAAATGTCACATTTATAGTACAGAAATAAAATTAATTGAAAAGTCAATTTAAAACAAATACTAAATACAAATATTAATTTATAAAAATCCATGTAAATGTTTGAGCTAAAGTTTAGACAGTTTGATCACCAAACTTAACTGACTCTTATATTATTTTACCCTTTATTAGTTATAGTTCATGAAGATTTCTCAATGAAATAAAAAAGAAACATTACATTAAGCCCTTTTGCTGATTATTTTCTAGTTTTTATACCTTTTTTGTGTTTTGATGCCACTAACGGTTCATTTTTAAGCATAAACACAATTTCTTTTACACATTTAAACGTGTTGCTGTAGGGGCATCATTCACACAGGTTTAAACAGATTCAGCAGATAATAATTCACTTGTTTGTTTATGACCTCCTGAGTCACAGAAGCAGCATTTTTCACGGCTTTCTGCCGTTTTGTGCTACGAACCTGAAACCCATCATCAAACCGGAGTTTGGGTTTTAGTTATCAGGGATCGGCCCGGCTCACTGCTCTTATCTCATTTGCCTGGAAGGTGGGGCAGAGTTGTGACCTTGGTAAATACTTGCCCAAAACATGAAACTGGAGCCGTTTCGCTGGGATCATGTGACGCTCTGGCATTTACTATCTCCTTCATGAAGCATGCGCCCCACCTATCCATTTCTTTTCTTGACCTTTGTCTGGCCGGGGAAGACTTTGTATCCAAATGGATGATTACTTATGTCACGCCTGCTTGAAAATTCCAAAATATCCCAACGCGGATGCTTCGGGACACACGTGAGGTGAATTTCAACCAGCTTATATTTTATTAAAGGAAAAGCTCCAGGATGAGTCACAAATGCGTCGCCCGCCATCTGGCTGTAGCCCGTGCCGTTTGGCGTGTTTGTCCACTTTTGTCCAGGTCACAGCAGGAGTAAATGCTGACGCCAGATAATATGTAAACACACACACACACACACACGCTCCTGTCCCCTGAGGTAGGAAATTTCCGTCCACTCTACACCCATTATCTCTGCTGACCCCTCACCCCAGACTTGTGACCTCCTGGTTGGTCAAACCTCTTGGCTTCTGCGTTCTGATTGGCTCCTTCCACCGTCTTTGTGCTTTGAGCTGCGCTCCTCTGGGAGTGTGGTGAGAAATGCGGAAGGTGATGGAGACGCACAGACTGGGAGACGGATGATGAGAAGAAGACAGAAAACAATGTGCAAGAAATTTAAAGGAGAAGCTCATCTGGTGGAAAAGGGGATGAAAACATTCATAACTCTGCATAAGACCCCAAAAGTCAGCTTTAAATGGTGGCTCCCCAAACTGGTTCGGGGCTCTCATGCTGCCATCCCCTCTCTGGAGGTCTTATTTAGCTCTTATAGCGAGACCAAAGCTCTAAAAGGAGCCTGCTGCCAGGTTTTGTTCCTGTTGGGCTGCAGTGGGGGTGGGCCGCATGCGTCTTAGGACAGGGATTGCGACTCACGACCTGTAGAGGTTTAGGCGACCTTTGATCTTTGTGGCAGATATGACAAAGGAAGCCTTATCCCACCTCCCCTTCATGCCTGTGAGGTCCAGCTCACCCCGTGACCTCCCAGAAACCCCCAGAAGAAAACCCTGATAAAACTTGGTGGGTCAGAGGAACACAAAGAGAGAAACGGTCATTCAGACCAAATTGTGGGTTGTAAATGCTTGGACCTTTTATTTTGATCCACTGGCTTTTTTTATGGCTTCAGGTAGTAATAAAAATGGTCTCCTGTCGTCATTGTGTGCACTAGGGTCGTCTAAAAATCTAAATCAAAAATCTGTCAACATCAAACCAACTTGTTTTTTAGTTGTAGGATTAAACATTCCTCATCGTTTTTAAACTATTTAAAACACGTCTATAGATTCCTGCACTGGGCTTTCCAACTTAAAGACGCTTTCAAATTCAGCAGGAAGTTTATTTTCCACTATGAGGCGACTTCCTTGTTCTGATCTGTTTCCTGTTTCAGTGTGATGTAAGCTCGAACTTTAAAAAGGAAAAGACCAAAACCAATAGCCAGGACTCTTACTATAAATAATACTGTTTATTTGTGCACATTTATTAGATTTAGTTTTCTCCTTTAACTTTTCTAAGTGTGCATGAAATCCTTTGTGTTTCCAGCTGAGCATGGAGAAGGTCCAGGCCATGGCGGAGCAGGTGGAGATCAAGGCCAAGGTGGTGCAGACTGAAGTGAAGGCGCTTGTCCTGAGACACAAGAAAGCCCTGGAGGAGAGAGAGTGTGAACTTCTGTGGAAGGTGAGCTGCTACCTCCGTATTCATCAATGGGCGGTGTTGGTTTTCACGTGGGTTTGTTTCTTTTTATCTGAAGCTTTCAGCTTGGCTGGACCAGCAACCGTCAGGCTCTGGTTCATGAACTGTTTATAGAATACCTTGAATACATACCTATTCACTGAAAATTTAAGGAAAGTTCTGGTAGAAAATAAGATTGGGTGTTATGTAAAAGTTTTCCAACCAATATTCTTTCAGATGACGTTTACACTTTTTGTGGACCTGTTTTTCTGTTTATCATATGCTTGCCTTTACTTTTTGTCTCAACGCCTTGTAAATCCACTTCTGAAATCCCCTCTCATGGTCACTGTTTCTCACTTTTTGAGGTTATTTGGTTCATTGGAGTTCCCTCCTGTGTGATCAGTAGTGGAGGTACTAAAATACTAGGGCTGTGAAGTTGATTGCAGATCTGTTTTTCATGTTTCTTATGCTTTTACAAGCATGGGAATAGACAAGCATATGTCCTTTATGCAAATATGTTTATTATTGCAGCAACCCTAAACAATGACGGATGGTTCTATACACTATAAAAAAAATAACCTTACTCAAATTTAAAAAATTGATGTCCTATTTTCACATCCAAGCCAAGCCAACTTTATTTATAAAGCACTTTAAAAGCAGGCGACACTGACAAAAGTAATGAACAGAATAAAAGATAAAGATAAAAATAAAAGATTAAAACACATCAAACAAGATAAAGATAAAATAAAAGATAAAAACACATTAAACAACTTAAAACAATATCATAGCAAGACTCATACTGGGTCAAAGGCCAAGCTGAAGAGATGGGTCTTTAACAGTGATTTAAACATTTCCAGTGAGGGGGCCTTCCTAATCTGTGTTGGCAACGAGTTCCACATTTTTGGAGCAGCAACAGCGAAAGCCCTGTCCCCTCTGAGCTTACGTTTAGTTCTCTGAACGTCCAGGACCAACTGGTCAGATGACCTGAGTGACCGAGAAGAGGAATGAATGTGTATTAGCTCAGAGAGCTAGGGTGGGGCAAGACCGTTTAAAGACTTAAAAACATATAAAAGAAGCTTAAAATGGACAGGCAGCCAGTGTAGTGAGGATAAAACAGAAGTAATGTGTTCTCTCCTACGTGTGCCAGTTAAGAGCCGAGCAGCTGCGTTTTGCACTAGGTCTAGACAGTAAGGACTGGCTAATGCCAACATACAAAGAATTACAGTAGTCCAGTCTAGTTGTAATGAAGGCATGGATTACTGTTTCAAAATCCTCTGTAGATAAGATGTTTTTTACCTTCGCTAACTGCCTCAGATGAAAGAAGCTAGATTTGACCACAGCACTGATCTGCCTGTAACTTAAAATCGCTGTCCATCCAAAATACTTGACTAACCTGATTCTTTTATATTGATGTAAATCATATTACTTCACTTGACCAAACCTGAATTCTTTGCTTTGATCCAAATAAAGTTACTGAACCAACCTAATGTCTTCCATTTCAACCAAATTAATTTGACTCAACATGTTTGCTCTGACACCAGTTGTTTAATTTACATATATAAAAGCTGCATTTTTTAGCAACAATACTGACAAACGCCAGTTACCTCATGCCTCACAAACTAGCTAACAGCCAGTGAGAGTGAGACACACAGCGCTGCTTTCAGAGATTGTAATGTGAACCTCCATCTTACATTTAGCAGTGCCACGGCACAGCGGTGTCATTCCTCTGACTGACATCCACTTATGGTGCCAACATGACATAACAGGTAACGCCACATTTACAACAGGGAATGAAGTAATAAATAAAAACAACACAACCCCCCACAAAATAAACACGCATAAAGACCCCAAAATAGAACAAAATAACTAGGGACATGGCTACCCATAATGCACCTCGCTCACTTGCGCATCAGAAAACCAAAGTATTGCCCTAAAACGACACGTCAGTTTTTTTAAATGCATGTAAACGCGTTAGTCTGGCTGAAGGTGAACTTCTAATCGGGCTGAAGTACCCAGAAAATGCGGTAGTTATCTGAATTCATTCTGCATGTAAACGCTGGTTTCCAAGCAGGTTTTACAGCTTGTATTTAGTTGGACTCTGAATTCAGGTCAACTCCTGGGCGGGATGATTAAAATAAAAGCAAATTTTTGAAATTCTTTCATTCATGATTTCTGTTTAAGAAAAGAAATGGAAAAGTCTATTTAAAAGATTCGGAATGAAAAATATTTCATTTGTAAGCTGCATTTCCCAGCCTTAGTAGTGATTTAACACATTTGGGTCTAAAAATGAAAGTACTCAAATGTACAATTTCATTACCCATAATGCCATGCTGTTCTATACAGGTGAGCAGCTTTTAACGTGTGAGTTCACACCTGGCATTAAAATACGTTCTGCTGTGTCTTAAGTGACCAAGTGGGATCCTGTCTCATCTGTCTGCTCTATAAACACGCAGAAATGTTCAGATTGTTGGACATCAGCTGAGCTCCAACCAGGACCAGTGATGGCTGTTCCTGTAATGAACATAGATGTTAGTTTGCAGAGAATGATGTTGATGATTTTCCTGAGTTGCATTTATTTATCAGCTCGTTTTTATCAGAGATAAAAAACATGTGATGTTGCAAGTTTAGCTCCAGCATATATATGCTGTCTTAAAGTAAAGTGTTTAATCCCTAGCTAGCAGTGAGGTGTATGGAACACACTCGCCATAACAAGTGTTGGTATTCATGCAATAGCCTTAGTGATTGTGTCCCAACGAATGGTCCTCTACAGCCAACCAGTTTGTCTTCTATTGCATCACAGCTCCGTTCATCCTGAACACTCCCAGCCCCCACTTCTGGAAAATTCTCCAATGTTCAGTGTTTGTCAGGAGAGAGACGGATGACACCCAAGAGAAGTTAGCCAGCATTTAGAGATGGCAGATTATTAAATGTGTTTCTGAAGAAAAAACACTGGGTTTACCATCTAGGAGTGATTTTGTAAGGAAGACCTGAAATAAATGCTGCTTTGCTGGGATAATTTGCTTTTCCACCTTTAAGTGGGGGGTGGGTTCTGCATGGCCCATAGACTCACTAGTAACTATTAAAGAGCAGGTTCACTGAGGAACTGTTTATACTTGTTTTTTTTTTTTGTTTTTTTAATACAATCAGTCACTCTGGGTTTAACATGCAGGCTGAACACGAAAATAGTCTTCCTGCGTTAGCTTCTGATAGAAAATAGACGGGAAAACGCTCGCGTCAGAAAAGCCTGACAGATCTACGTCACGTCGTTTAACATTCACCCATGAAACTATTATGAGATAGACTCATTACATCCAGATATACCAAGCCCTTATTTGTTATAATTGTGATGATTATGGCTTACAGCTGATGAAAATTTAAAATCTCAGACAATTAGAATATTCAATATTCAAAACTCAAAGTGTCACACTCTAATCAGCGAATGACTGCAGAACACCTGCAGAGGGCTCCCGAGCCTTTAGATGGTCGCTCAGTCTTTTCCTGTGAATA
The DNA here is from genome assembly GCA_006937985.1 of Aphyosemion australe. Lineage (NCBI taxonomy): Eukaryota > Metazoa > Chordata > Actinopteri > Cyprinodontiformes > Nothobranchiidae > Aphyosemion > Aphyosemion australe. The sequence goes on along the minus strand of SSNS01000083.1, from coordinate 464,407 downwards.
TATGTAGAATGGGTCTGATCATTCATTGCAGCAGCTGCTACTGCGTCTGCCGTGTCACTCGTCCACTTCTCCCCCACGGGCGTGCACACACTGCCACAGTCGTCAACGACTTCCAGCTTTCAATCCAACGATCACATTTAGTTAGAACAGGGAAAGCAATCCAAGGGGAAGGAGCAGAGTTTCCCAAACCAGTAAGGCTGATATGGAGAGAACCAGCACCACCTCCGACCAACATTTAGAGGGAGGAGGGCTTTCACGCCAAAGCACAAACGTTTAGGATCTTGTATGTCCCAAAAACAGCTACAGTATTTCAAGATGGTGCATGACTATGGAGCTTGACCACAGTTTATGCATATAAATAAGTAAAATTTTAAGCTAATAGGAATATTTAGAATAAACATTGGTGAGAAATATCAATGAAAAAGGAAAAGTTTGTGAACAGATACACAGAATTTGCTATTAAACAAGTAAAAATATTACACACTGGGCCTTTAAAGACAGACACTAGAAATGTAGAACACACACACTGGTTCTGCTTTAGGCCAGCTCCCACCTTTGACACAGCCCTGCTGTATTTATGACCATAAAGGTGTGTATTGTATGGTTTATATGAAAGAGCTATAGATTGTGGTGGAAGAAGGCTGAGGAGGATGCCCTTCCTGTTTTGCGTTCCCACATTGAGCCAGAGTCTAACAACACAAAAGCTGTAGTGTAGCACGTGGAGCCATGAATTTTTTCTCTTTTTAACACGGATTTGTTCAGCTCCATTTCTTTATGCTCCTGACTCATAGAAGCTAAACAAATGTCCCCCATTCAGGTTCTGTGCTGTAGCAAAAAGGCTGTCATGTATGAAAAGAGCTCAAATATTAATGTTAAGAACTTCCACCACAGCCTAGATGCCACACTTACTTAAAGCTATTTAAGCACAATTGATCCAAAATGGTATAAAGTCATCAATTCAGGAAAAGAAAAGCTTCCTACCAGGAGGGTTCTTAACAAAAGTGCACATCCACTAAAACCAGTACATCACTGGGTTGTGATTGTTGGTGGCTGCTTAGAGACACAAAAGTGAGAATATGTGTATTCAGTTGGAATCACACTGAATGATGCATGAACAACACCTTTGCTGCAAGTTTTACATATCATTGGGCAAATGATGTCATCGCAGACGTTTATGCAAAGTGTCTGGTCTTATTTTATTGCATTTTGTGCTTTGAGAGAACATTAGTCTTGCAAGATCTTTGGAGCATTCAAAATTCCATCAAATTGAACATTTCCACAGAGATATTTTGCAAACTCTCCTGTGAATCCTGTCGGTAGTTAATCGTTGGTCCAAGATCTGTAAGATACTTGTTTTAGGTACATACTGGGTTTGCTGGTCAGATTTGTAGAAACATAATTTGTGTTTCTATTTAACATCTGAAAGTGTAAAGGTTACCCTGATTGGTAGGTATTTGAGGGTGATTGTGTATTCACACGGCACCTCTTTAGGGGGGTCTGATACGCCTACTTCCTGTGAAAGTAGAGTCAGAATGGGGGTGAAGTCCAACACTAACCATTAGAGGTAGTCACAGGGTCTATTTGGCGTGTGTGTGTGTGTGGGGGGGTGAATACTGAACCTGCGTACGCTATTAAAACTTCACTGATTTCAGAAAATTAAAAGTCAAGATCCTCTACTCGCAATTCTGGAAGTAAAAGTAGTTCAAAAATAAACTAGAACCCAGTTTACGGTTTTACAGCAAACCAACTGGAATTGGTCACTTTAGCCTCCATGGATCGCCGTGGTAACTGTCCTCCATTCTGGTGTTGAAAGCTTGCAAGTTGAGCTGACCCAGTCTGAGTCACACCAGACACTGGAAATGACTCCTCTTGTGTTTTCTGATGCCAGGATGGTGGTCACCAGTATTGCCAGGAAAACTGATTGAGCCGTTCCTCACAGTGAGTCAGCGTTACTTGTAATCAGAACCATGGGATGAATTTGTGGCTGTGCATCTGCTTGGACAGGACTGTAGTAGAACTTATTGGTCTTACTAATATACATGTTGTAGAGCAGAAATCTCTTGTGTGGCGTAGTGGCTGTGCGGGTGTCCGTTTGGCTGAAGCACGTCTAAAACTGGCCGTGTAAACGTCACAAAGCCTAACTTTAGTCTTTGTCCTCGCCAACTATAAAATGTAACTTTAGTCTCACAGATGCTAATTTTAGTTTCAGATCTTTTGGGCTCTTTGTGTCTCCCCGGGTCCCTCCCTGACCAAAGAGCCAGTTGAGCCATTGTGTTGTTGTCTTTTTTGTTAGCTGATGTTAGGTGAGAGGCCCGTCCCGGCGCCTCCGGTTCTACCAGCCTCCGCCCTCTTTAAGGCTTTTTACTCAGTTGTAGTGAAAATTGATCTGACCTCTGAAGGAAACCAAGATGTTCCAGGATCAAGTGATGAGCAGTTCTAGTTTCTTCTTCAACTATGAGCTGAATGAGTTTTCAAAAATAACGGCATTTTGGAAGATTGGTGTTTATAATTTGTTCCCCTCGGGCGTTATGCAAATGCAATACATTTACCGTTTAACATGCATTTTCAGATGTATTGTTAAAAGTTAGTATTTCTTAACAACATAGCATGATGTGCACATTGCTGCCACCCAGAGGGCAGAGCTACTGGGACCAGGTCATCAAACTGGTTGAAAAAGAGCTATGTTTACGATATAAAATTGAAGTAGTTAAAAATATTCTTCATATTTCCCAGTTCAACTTTTGCAGCTTGAATGTTCTTGTAGCTCCCAGTTCATTTGCCTGAACTTTAAATTGATATTTGCTAACAAAACCCATTAAGCTGTGTTTTTTCCCCCCTCGTTTTCAGCTGGAGAAGATCCGTCAGGTGAAGGCCAAGTCTCTATACCTGCAGGTGGAGAAACTCCACCAGAGTTTGACCAAATTAGACGGCACCATTGCTGCTGTCAGCCAGGTGCTGGACGAGGGCCACCACCTCGATGTGCTGCTGGCCAGGGAGAGAATGCTGACCCAGATCCATGAACTGAAGGCCCTTAGGGGCCTGCTGCAGCCGCAGGAGGACGAGCGCTTCATGTTCACTCCTCCAGACCAGGTCGGCATCGACACGGACTTGTACCTTTCTCTTAACTTCACGAAGCAAATAGCTGACCATATTTGTCGTTGAAACAGGCGCTGTACATCGCTATCCAGTCCATGGGCATGATCAGCAGTGGGGCCTTCGCCCCCGTCACCAAAGCTCACGGCGAGGGTCTGAAGAATGTAGTTCGTGGCAAGCCAGCCTCCTTCACGGTGATCGGATACGATCACGATGGCGAGCCACGTCTCTCGGGCGGGGACGCCGTGTCTGCAGTCGTCATGTCGGTTGCAGATGGAAACCTGTCTGCGGTGGAGGTGACGGACCACCAGAACGGCTCGTACACCGTCAGCTACCTCCCCAAAACCGAGGGGGAGCACCTGGTGTCTGTGCTGGTCTGTAACCAACACATCCAAGGCAGTCCCTTCAAAGTGACGGTGAAGTCGGGACGGAGCTACGGCTCCCTTGGCTCCCAGGTGTCATCGTTTGGATGTGAGGGGGAAGGAGACGGCCAGCTGTGTCGTCCTTGGGGCATCAGTGTGGACAAGGAGGGATACGTCGTGGTGGCTGATCGCAGCAACAACCGCATACAGGTACGCACGCCGTCTCCATAAACCGTTTTTTATTAGAGTGATGTTGGAGGTGACTGAGGATAGTTTCTCTGCAGATATTCAAGCCTTGCGGTGCCTTCCACCATAAGTTCGGCTCCCTGGGGTCTCGGCCCGGTCAGTTTGACCGCCCAGCCGGGGTCGCCTGTGACAGTCAGAGACGAATCGTTGTGGCTGATAAGGACAATCACCGTGTGCAGGTATGAAGGCTTAATCAGGTCATTTCAGTGTAAATGTTGGAACATTGAAGCCATGGCAACACCGCGTGAAAAAAAGAATGTACTTTTGGAAAAGTTGTGAGAACTTTTGTTTACATAGCTAAATGCTCGCTCCTCAGGCTTACTCTTCCTCTGATGCACACGTAAACATGCTGGGCTTTAAGACATTTGCTTTGTCTGACAGGTATTTACGTTTGAGGGCCAGTTTCTCCTGAAGTTTGGGGAAAAGGGAACCAAGAACGGGCAGTTCAACTATCCCTGGGATGTGGCTGTCAACTCCGAGGGTAAGATCCTGGTGTCAGATACCAGGAATCACCGTGTGCAGCTCTTCGGCCCCGACGGCTCCTTCCTCAACAAGTACGGCTTTGAGGGGGCTTTATGGAAACACTTCGACTCCCCCAGAGGAGTAGCCTTTAACCACGAGGACCACCTGGTAGTGACTGACTTCAACAACCACCGGCTCCTGGTGATCCGGCCAGACTGCCAGTCAGCTCGCTTTCTGGGCTCTGAGGGGACCGGGAACGGGCAGTTCCTGCGGCCACAAGGAGTCGCCGTGGACCAGGAGAACCGCATCGTCGTGGCCGACTCCCGCAACCACAGGATCCAAATATTCGAGCCCAATGGAAACTTTTTATGCAAATTCGGCACGCAGGGGAGTGGCTATGGACAGATGGACCGCCCCTCCGGTGTGGCCGTGACACCCGATGGCGTCATCGTGGTCGTTGACTTTGGGAACAACCGTATCCTCAAGTTCTAGAAAGAAAAGTCTATTTTTGCATTCTCTCCCTCTGTTTGCCCTTTTTGCAGTTTTTTTTTCTTTCTTGTCCACAATGAAGGAAATGGAGGAGAGAGAATCAATCAACAGAAAGGTAGCGAGTTCAGAGAGGACTGAGAGAACGCTGAAGCCAAAGGACGTTAAATCCACTTTTCACTGAAACACACCTGTAGCACAAACATCATCGGGGACCTTTACTAGTTGATGATCGGTTAAAACCAACATACTCCACTTTGATGTTCAGCATCTCTCAGTTCTCTCCGTCGCTCTTTTTTATTAGTACACATCTCAGGGAATTTCTGACTTCTTGAAACCTTGTACCCTCTGCTCCACACCTACCTCATTTAGCTCTTTGTGAATGTACTCATAGTCGGCGAGCAGAGGTTTTAGTCCGTGAAGTTTTACAAAGAAGAAAGTCTACCTCTATACTTTGTTATTTAAGAGACAATAAATAAAGAATAGATTCTTGGGTTGATATTTGCACAGGAATAATAGAATTCTTGCTGTGCGTTTTCAGATAAGTGAAGCTCCTGAATGTTGTTGCTGATGTGTTCCTCAGACCGCTGTAGAGGCTGCCTGGTGGTTTCCTGTTGGAGAGAAAACTGGTGTCCCTCCCACGTTAGTTGACCAGCGTCTTTAGCTGGTGACCCTTTCTCTGTCGAGCGGCGATAGCCGAGCATGACTGTGTGAAGCGATGCCAAACTTGATGGAATCAAAATGAGCTCAGGTCATCGTAGAACTGATTAAAGTGATCAGTGCTTTTCTCCTCCTAGCTTCACTGGCTAACGCTGATTTGACGAATTTATGAATGAGTATAGTTACAGTTTAGGAAATCAGCTCTAAAATGATCTAATATCTTAAAAATATTCCCAATCTCAGAATCTATATTAAGGCTGGACGAACTTGTGTAAAAATGTACGTTAGAACTCTCCAGTTTAAGTTAAGAATGAATTTTAGGGAAGAAAAAAATAGCTTTGTATCCTCCGATAGAGGGGACCCACAGAAAGATCCTTCAAAATCTGGGTAGAAAATTAACTATTTAGTTGAATGATACCTTTTAAAGAAGGCATGCTGTTTGATAGACGCCTCAGAAGTAGGCGCGTGAATTTGGCCGTCCAGAGGACAATAATGACATCGAGTTAAAGGCCTAACATAACAATCTGTTGGATTTAGATGGTGGTTGAAAGCCACGCCCTCTGGCTCCTAGGGCCAGGGGTTTAGTGCAGTCTGACGAGGGGGCGCCATCACAAAGCCCTGCTCTATTTATTTATTCTTGGAGTTAAGGAAATGTCTCCAAATTAGTAGACAGATTCCTCTAAAGATGGAGGTCTACAGACCAACTACTAGAGTCAACCAAAGGTAGAATCTCTGCACAACGGCCAGCTTTAAATTTGGCGATTAAAGCAGCTTAACACCCCCTCCCCTAAAAGTTTTTCCACAGTTGGAGAAAAGTTCCAGCAGCTCGTGGCGTTTGTCCCACGGTCTACGTCAGGCGCTGAAGGGTGGAGTTTTTAGAAGTACCGTTGCTTCCTGCTGAGACCACGGCTCTGGCGCCGTGAGTGAACACGGAACACCAAAGAGAACCCGTTTCTCTCCCCCCCATCCAACCATGGCTCAACCCTAGACTCAGAGTAGCATCTCACACCCAGGACTTACGTCGACCATGCAGTGCAGACGGCTTCTTACTGATGCGTCTGTTAGCTGTTTTATTAGCCTGCAAAAGAAAATCTAACACTATTCAGACTGACTCACCTCAGCTGTCTACACACGACCAGGATTTATGTTCTCATGTATCTTTTATGTACCTCGACTTCTGAATACCTCATGTTTCTCGTAGCTACTGTGCATTTAATCGCTCAAATACCTCAACTTATTATTGTGAATACTTCAGCTCTGCTCTTATTTAAGCACGTAGAATGTTATTTTTTACCTCAGATATCTTTTTCGTTTCGCAGTGCAGCACATGTCCCGCAGCTCAAGGACCAAAGATCACGGTACTGTTGCACCACGGCCATTATCGCAACATTAAACCGCTTCTAGTCTGCTGAATCTACTGTAAACCGCCTGGTTGATTATGCCTTTCATCATCAAAATGATGCATTTCTGATGAGAGCATTGTGCCAAAATGATCTGTGAGAGTTCTGGTGCCAAACCGGGTTGGCATCTGGACCGCACCGTTGCAGACGAAGTGTCACTGGACCATTATATCATTAGATAGAAAATCAGAGCAGCTGAGGATAAATCCTCCTCCTCTGATTGGATGCACTTAGGAGGGCTGGGCCCTGTTTGTCTTTACCTCATGATGATGATGAAGATACAGGTTCCACTTGTATTTGTCACTGTGCGCCAGGGGTGAGGGGGTTAGAGGAAGTGGCCTCTTTTAAAGGAGTTAGAACTTAAAAGTATCCGCCATTGAATGCACATGAATTACCTCTAATTTCAGCACAATGAATCAGTTTGTCAGTGTGAATACTAGCTTGATGTTGGTTGTGGAGGACGTTGAAACGAGTCCAAACTCCACCATTCTGACTGTGGTTTAAACAAACGCATCAGCGGGCTACACCTAATGTGTGCCAGCAGACCGGCTCCGGGTTTAAAGGGACGTTTCACACTTTTACTGACATCTGGACTCATTAGAACAAATGCAGTAGCGCTGATTGAGTTATTATTTATTAGGTCAATGTGTTTTCTGAGCTGTAGCGTCCGTGTTGCACCAACGCCAGAATGAAACCTCCCCTTAAGCTCAGCTCGTTTGCTGATGATGAGCCAGTTTGAGTCCACAGATCCTGCTGCTTTGAACACAACGCCTAGTTTCAACTAAGATTGTTTTTTTGATTTTCAGTATTACTCAGAGGTTCACTCAATGTTGCATCAGTTTGTTTTTCTTTTACCTTTTTTTAATTAAGATTGCAGAATTCTATCTTTAAGATCCTTAGGTCTTCACTCTTAAAGAGGAAAAATGTATTTTAAACTTTTATTTGTATTTCATTTGTTGCATGCTTTAAAAGTCCTTGTATTATACTGATGTCTCACAGATAGGTGGTGAAAGACTCGGATAGGGTGGGTAGCTGATTGTTGGGATGTTTTTTTTTTTTTTCAAAATATTTACCCAAAGATGTGTTTATGTGAGTTTATTAATTTGTTGGATTTGACCTTTGCGATTGTATTTCCTGTTCTCTGGAGGCTCTGTGGAGCAAAACCTGTCCAGCCAGTCATTCTTCAATCCCCCAGAGACTAAAGAGGCCGTTATCACTCAGCTTTAGCTCTCAGCTAGGTGATATGTGTGAACAAACACGGAAACGTCATTTAAAAATGTTTTATTAGCTTCCAACTTAACGAAAACTCATTGGCATTTTTTGAAAATGATCTGTTTTCACAATTCAACAATCAGTTTCTCAAATGTAGTCAAAAATCTCACGTTCTGTGTTTGTCCGCCATCTTGGTTTCTAGCCTGTTGAGACTTTAAAGGGATAGTTCAGAGCTTTTGATGCAGTTTTCTGTTGAAGGATCAAGAACAATGTTGTAAATAGCTTTTTGAATGACCTCAGCTTAAAGAAATGGGTTTAACCTGATTAATAAGCTAACGGCTAGTAGGACGTAACTGGATTTCTACCAAGTCTAAATGACTCAACAGGGCATCTGTCCTCAGTATTACATCGTTACCCTGATGAGATATAATAAAACTGCAAAAGGAAATGTTGAATGCTAATTTGGATCGGCTAATTTTAGCTGCACATGCCCATAAATTATTTGTAAACAGTTGTATAATGAGACGTGTACAGCTGTGAGATGTATGCTACTATACCTTTTTGTTTTAAGAAAACTAATACTTAGCTTAGACTAGCCATTAGCTTGTCAATCAGGTCACACGTTTTTTCCAAACATGAGGTTTTTCACTCGCACCTAAAGATCTGAACTGTCTCTTTAACAGAGAAGCAACACAAAGCTGCTCCAGAGGAGACGTGCAAGGTCAAAGACCTCCTTTGAAATGATTGTATACTCTAAAGAAAGAATTGAAAAGTGGTTTAGGAAAAATGTAGAAAAGAGAAAAACAAAAACTAAGCTCAGGTTGTTCCCAGCAGTCGTGTGCTGCTGGCGTCTCATTGAAAAGTGTCCCCCTAGTGAAAACGTAGTGACCTTTTATCCCTACTAGTCTGATTCTTTTGAGTGTCCATTTAAATATATCAAACAAATGATTTCTCAATTTGAATAAAAAATGATTAAAAAAAAGATTAGTTTGATTAGTTTCCCCTGATTAATCCCCTTTTGCTAACTTTTTAATTTTCCTTACAAAAAGTACAAATGCTTTCACACCACTTGATGCTCATTGGCCCTTTTAGAATGTATTTTGTGAAGAAAAGGGATAAATGGGTTCTTGTTTGTGCTCGCTTGCTGCCAGCAGCTACTGGGAGTGTGACAGGACAGATCAGGCAACACCCACTAAATAAAAAACAACCTCAGAGTTCTGTCATGTGTTGTGAAACAAACAGAGGCGTGTTTGTTAACAAACCGCTTCAGCATCAGCTGAGACAGGAGGCCTTTGGCCCGTGGCAGCTCATCCTCTCTGAGGTTTGGTTCCATTTCCTGTGAAGTCGTGTTCTCCCAGCAGCTGGGCGGCCCTGGAGCGAGCTCTGTGTTTGTGCGCTGCGTCTGCTGTTATCTAAGCAGAAATCCACTGAATGTATCCTCCTCTCAGTCCACGAGGCGGGGCGAGCCAGCGTGGCCCGCTGAGTTTAGATGAGTGCTGCTGATGCTTCTGTATTCAAACTGCCCTGTGTGTGTGTTTTATCAGTTTAACCTGTTTTGTGTGTGTGTCGGCACGCCCACTCTTGACATACACACACGCTGTGCTGAATGGATGAGCAGAAGTCAGGTCTGAAGTCTAAGCAAGGCAGTGGAGACTATAATATTTTGGCCATGTGCTACTCTCTCTGCACTCTGTGGACTTTAAACATTTCCTATGCAGTTCTTTTGTTTGTCTTTTTGTTTACGCTTAAATAAAGTTGTATTTCTTTGACTTCAGTTTTTCTTGTGGTTATTTTTTTGCAAAAACGCCCAACTGTGACGTGTAGATGCTGGGGTGTTGATGGAAGGAGATGGCTGCATCAGCTCCAGCTGAACCTGCTCCAAGGCAGAAACACACCCTCTGCTCAGAACTGGTTCAGATGGTTTCACTGGGGAGGGTGTGTGTAGAGGGGCGCACTTGCATCCTAATGTTGGGTAATAACATGTTTCTTTGCCTCAGCCTCCATATGAGTCATCACAAAGGTGTTGTGGTTGGAGATGAAGTCAGCGTTGCAGGACAGGAAGTGTTAGTTGAAAATGAGTTTTCTAAGTTAAAGGCTGCATGTAAAACTTCCTCTTGCTTTACAGGCTCCTGTTTTCATCAATCTCACTGAAAAGTTCTTTTAATCATTTAAATCCAGTGAGGCAAAAGTTTGGAAATAAAGGAATAATGTTTAGACTGCTGTCTCCCTCTAGTGGAAAAGACAGGAAGTGCTACATAACATCCAGGTATTGAATGTGTTTGTCATAAAATCAGAATATCATGACAAAGTTGATTTATTTCAGTAATTCCATTCAAAATGTGAAACTTGTGTATTAGATTCATTCATTACACACAGACCGATATATTTCTATTATTTTGATGATTATAACTGACAACTAATGAAAATCCCAAATTCATTATCTCAATTAAGACCAATGCAAAAAGGATTTTTAGAAATGTTGACCAATTGAAAAGAACATGAAAGGTATGAGCATGCACAGCTTTAGTTGGGGCTCCTTTGACCTGGATTACTGCAGCACTGCGGCGTGGCATGGAGTCGATCAGTCTGGCACTGCTCAGGTGTTATGAGAGCCCATGTTGCTCTGATAGTGGCCTTCAGCTCTTCTGAATTGTTGGCTCTGGTGTATTGCATCTTCCTCTTCACAATAACCATAGATGTTCTATGGAGTTAAGGTCAGGTAAGTTTGCTGGCCAATCAAGAACAGGAACACCATGGTCCTTAAACCAGGTGCTGGTAGCTTTGGCTCTGTGTGCAGGAGCCAAGTCCTGCTGGAAAATGAAATCTGCATCTCCATAAAGTTGGTCAGCAGCAGGAAGCATGAAGTGATCTAAAACCTCCTGATAGACGGCTGCGTTGACCTTGGACCTCAGAAAACACAATGGACCAAAACCAGCAGATGACATGGCACCACAAACCATCACTGACTGTGGAAACTTTACACTGGACCTCAAGCAACGTGGATTCTGAGCCTCTCCTCTCTTCCTCCAGACTCTGGGACCTTGATTTCCAAAGGAAATGCAACATTTACTTAAATCAGAGAACATAGCTTTGGACCACTCAGCAGCAGTCCAGTCCTTTTTGTCTTTAGCCCAGGCGAGACACTTCTGATGCTGTCTCTTGGTCAAGAGTGGCTTGACACAAGGAATGTGACAGCTGAAACCATGTCTTGCATACGTCTGTGTGTGGTAGTTCTTGAAGCACTGACTCCAGCTGCAGTCCACTCTTTGTGAATCTCCTCCACATCTTTGAATGGGTTTTGTTTCACAATCCTCTCCAGGGTGCGGTTATCTCTATTGCTTGTACACTTTTTTCTACCACATTTCGTCCTTCCCTTCACCTCTCTATTAATGTGCTTGGACACAGTGCTCTGTGAACAGCCAGCCTCTTTAGCAATGACCTTTTGTGTCTTGCCCTCCTTGTGCAAGGTGTCAAAGAACTGCAATTCTATTTGGTTACTGGTTATGTATAAATGACCACAAATAGTAAAAATAAATAGATAGTTAAATAAATACATAAATCAAATCTTAGGGGTGCTGGAATTCAATTTAGGAGTGCTTCAGCATCCCTAAAAGCAGGTTAAAAACGCCTATAAGGAGGTTAAATATTTTCTTCTAAATGGCTAAAAAGACTGAAGTTGTAGTACCAGCTTTCAGACACTGGAGGGCAGCAACTCCCCATCTTCCCTTCTCTAAATGCTGTTGGAAACCAGAGTGTGGTTCTATTTTCTGCCAACAGAAGGTGCAAATTTCCCATTGTTTTAAGGCAACTATAGGGTTTGAAAAAAATCAGAGCAAGTTTCTACTAAATAAATCTTTTAAAAACAAACAGTATAAAAAGAAATGCAATTCTATTTGGTTACTGGTTACTTAAAAATAACTACAAACAGTAAAAATAAATAGATAGTTAAAAAAATAAATAAATCTCAAACTTTAGGGGTGCTGGGATTCAATTTAAGAGTGCCTCAGCACTCCCAAAAGCAGGCTAGAAAAAAAGAGTTCCTCTGGGAGAATGTTTCGGTACCATTCTTTTTTCATGGCTGTTCTGAGGCTAAACTAGCTGTTTTCCCTCTCAGTTCACCAGAATAAAAAGTGTTAGGAGCCTGTTACAGGACCAGTTTAAGATATTTTTCATACTTTTGAGAAATATCTAAGGAGAAGGATCAGGGCTGCTGAAAATGATCTCTTTGTTTCTCAGAATCCTAAAAAAAAGTCAGAAATCTGCTACAATCAATCAATCAATCAAAATTTTATTTATAAAGCGCCTTCCACTCCCATCACGGGAGGCCAAGGCGCTGCAGAACAACATAAAAACATGATAAAAAATGAAAACAGTAAACGACAGTATAAAACTATAAAAATGCATAATACATGCATATACATAATGCATAAAACACATAAAAACGCTAGACGATAAAAATGTGTCTTCAGTCGACTATTAAAAACCTGCAGAGATGTAGAAAGTCTAACTGACGGTGGTAGCTGATTCCAGAGGGATGGCGGTAGAACAGAGAAAGCCCGATCACCACGAGTGCGACACCTAGTGCGGGGGACCACAAGCAGGCACTGATCAGAGGAGCGCAGAGAGCGTGTTGGCACATGTCTCTTCAGGAGTGCCGACAAATAAGAAGGGAGACCTCCCTGAAAGAAGCGGAAAACAAACAACAAGAGTTTAAAACGTGCCCGATAAAAGACCGGAAGCCAGTGTAGGGAGGCCAGAACTGGACTGATATGGTCCCGTTTCCTGACCCCGGTCAGAAACCTGGCAGCGCTGTTCTGCACAACAATTTTTTTTGTCATTTTTGTCAAACCACCATTTTGTTTCTATTATTAGGTGTAAAAAAGTGTATAGATATTTTTTCTATGGGATGTTGACAGTGGTGGACTGGCCATTTGGTGTATCTGGCATCATCCAGATGGGCCGCTTACCTTGGTGGGCCATTTACTCAATACGGGCCATGTCCAACTTACCCCTCCCCCTCACCCGCTCTGACAGCAGCCGAGACGAAGCAATTTCCGTGAACACTAAACAGAACTGCTTCAGGCTTGTGTTATTTGTGGAGATAAAACATCAATGTTGCAGAGCAAACTGAGCCAGTGGTAGAGCTGTGTTGCTGTTAGCCAATCAGAGTCAAGATGTCTGAATATCAGGAAATAAGACTCCAAATCCTGTTTTCTGCTCCCCACTCCTCTGGCTAACTTCTAGTTCCTGAAACAGGAGCGCAAGAGTTTTTTTCCCACAGAGATCGACTCACAAGGTATTCATTTATACTAGAGACCACTGCAAATGTGTTGGAAAGACAAGTGAACTTGGTCTTTAAGAGCCATCGTGGAAGCTCCAAAGAGCCACTTGTGCCTCCAGAGCTGCAGACAGACAACCCACCACAGGATTGTTTCAGGATGCAAGACGGATGAAAACACACAGCTTATTCGTCAGAATTCCCCAAACAATCAGACGGTGGCTTCATCCCCTCAGAATTCCAGAACCTCAGCCTGTCCCTGATGGAGCCCTGATCCCACAACCTTATGCCCTAATGTTAACTGGACTCTCTTGGTGCCCTGAAGCCTTGTTCACAACTGAACCTCTGTCCAGAGGAGCCCCCAGATAATTTAGATAAGGGTGGCCAGATGCGGGTAGAGAAAAGTTTGGGGGGCACACCTAATTGGTCCTTGTGGTAACTCTAGGAGAGTTTAGCCTGTGGCGATGCATTGCATAATGCTCCTTTATTGTTTTTTATTAAAAAACAATATGCATCCAAAACACTTTAGAAATACAAACATTTCAGAAAATTACATTTAAGTTATTTTAAATTTTATTTCAAAATTTATTTTTGAATTTTATTTTATTTGCCTGTTGCTGTCTTCACAAAAAACTGAAGATTTGAACTTTTTTTGAAAATGGTGAGCAGCAGAAACATATATAATTTTTTAAAAATTTTGATGATTTATTTACTCATTATTTGTATAATTTTTTTATTGGGCTTTACACTTATGTCTTGATTACATAAGATGAATTTATGGTTTGAGTGAACATGATTTATTAAGAACACTGGTCTCCCCTGGGGTGGCCAGCAATTTTCTAGGGGTGGCCATGGCCACCCTTTGGGGGCACCACTGCCTCTGTCCTTAAGTTCTTGTTGATCCAATAAATTATTTATCAGTTAAGAGAGGGAGAACGATGATTTCAAGCACCTCTCTTCTTTTCAAATATCCAGTCTTCTATTGTAACTCCATCATCATGGTGGAGTGATCTCCAGCCTTGTTGCAAGCCATGTTTATGAGAGAATCACTGCAGGGGCTAAAATGCAGCGGGAATGGGATTTTCTTGGGATTTTGATGTATAAACAGCCATTGTGAAAACTGAGGCAGCAAACTTTAATATTTGTGTCCCTCAGTAACTTCAGCCACACGCTGTCAAACATCTTCACACTGAAACAGGCTCGCCACACACTTTCTCTGAAGCAGCATTAAAGGTGAAACTCAGAGGATGAAGCCCACTTTTCAGGCGAGACAGATCGAGCTGACATGTTGGGCTCGTTTAGTGAAAACCTCTGGGACAGATGAGCGTGGATGACACTGTGTTGACGTAGCAGCTGTGGGACATTGTATTTATAAGATGTCCTCTGATTAATTTCTTCCACAGACAAATTGAATCATGACATCTTCATCTTCTTTCGGGGGAGTCATGGCAACCCTTCTTCAGCAGCATCATCAGGCAGAATGCCACTGATGGTCAAGAGGGGAAGGAGAAACGCTGCCTTTGAACAGCAAGTTGTGTCTGTCGGCTCCTCATTCTGATCGTTAACGCTTCAGAGATGCTTATCAGACACACACACACCACACACACACACACACACACACACACACACACACACACACACACACATACACACACGTACGCACGAGCAAGTCGTCAGCACACAGAGGACTGATAACCATGCAAAGTGACAGATGTAAGATGGAACCATGTAAGAGCTTATTGACCTCCTGCTCTCTTCTGGGTGCTGAGTAAATTACCCATCCATCCATCCATCCATCCATCCATCCATCCATCCATCCATCCATCCATCCATCCATCCATCCATCCATCCATCCATCCATCCATCCATCCATCCATCCATCCATCCATCCATCCTACACAGCTTCCCAGGATAAAAACAAGCCCGACAATCTTCAGTTCAAGACAGTCGTACATGAATTTAACGCCTCTTACAAAAGTAAAGAAAAACTGATAAAATCAGGATGAAAGATTTATATTTAAAACCTTTTATGCCAAAAGACTGCTGTAATGACTTGCACAGTAGACGGTTTTATATCTTCAGACGTCATTTCCCCAGGAAGCTGAGTTTCAGATTTTAATTCCCAGCATGACTTGGAAAAAGCAGACAGCTATTACTGAGCCACACCTCTGATTTCTACTGCAAATATTCATCTATTGATTTGTTGTTTGTCTTCAAGGGAAGCTCAGACTCTACAGATTTGTTAAATTGGACATCTTTTTGTCGTCCACTCAGCCGATTTGTTGCTTTCTTTTGCTTTCTATAATTGTACAATCATGGTAAATAAACAATTCACTGAGTTTTACGTATCAGGAGATAACAAAAGTGATTATTAAAAGTAATTATTCAAATCTAACTCCACCAGTTAGGTGCTGCTGATCAAAGGAAATAAATGAACTGATCATCAACAGTGTGATCAGTTCTGTAGAAGCAGGGGTTTTGGGTTTGTTGTTCCGGAGCATACGAGCGTGTGTTTACCCATAATGCACTGCTCCATGTGTGGCACATCAGTCTAAACATCTCATACCAGCTCTTTTCTTCAAAATGGTATTTGAATAAATACAACCCTGTTTAACAAATATGCCAAATTTTCAAATATCCCCTAAAACAGTATTCCTGTGTGGGCGGAGCTTCAAACAGCTGTGAGAAAGAAGAGCAATGTGAAGTGGATTTCTGCAGTATGGGACCTGGTCTGATTTCCCTTTAGGTGCTGATTTTCATAAAGCTTTCTGCTCTAAAGAAAAAAAACTCTTCTTCTGTGTGACAATAGCAGAAGCCCAGCGGTGGAGCATCAAAGATCATTTCATGTAGAAGAACAAACGCTCTCTGACTGGATGGTTTCAGAGGAATTCACATTGATCATCAGGAGCTGGCCTCTTTGCAGATTTAGATGACTCCATGGCGACGTGACGAACCATCTCCTTTAATGCTGCTCCTCTGACGATAGAGGACTCTGATTTATCTCATCTGTACCTTAAGGCGGCCGGCCGCAGCCATAGAGATCGGGTGATTGGCTCGGACATATGGGGAGGACTTGGAGGAGAACTTTTCTGGATCAAGTGAAGTTTGCTTATGTAATTCATGAACCCAGAGCAGACCCACAACTTGCTGGAGGGATTATGCATTCCATCTGGTGTAGGAATTCCTTAAGATCCCACTGGAAGAACTTTATAATGATCCTGGCGAGAGGAAATATTGCCTCTGCAGCCTAATGCTGGATAACTGGTCAAGAATGGATGCATGGAAGGAGAAACATATCATTTTAGAGCATAAATGATAGGATTTTACTACGCAGCAAAACTAATGCATCCATGCATTTTTGCCACTAATCTGAGACTGAGTCACAAGAACAACAGTTTTAGCAGAAATCCCCAAATTTCCATCTTCCCAGCTGCCTCCTCTATCAGGTTTTCCCAGATCAGCTCCAGCGAGAGACCTGCTTATTGACCCTCAGAATACCTACACTCCTCCACATGCCAACTTTTCTGGAAAATCTCAAATTTGATGCTTTCTTGTCAATTCCTTGATTTCTAAATGTCGAGTGGATTTCCCAGTTTTCCAGGGATTCTGGTTTCCTGATTTGCAGCAGAACCCGTGTGTGTGTGTGTGTGCTGCTGAACAGCAGAATGGTGACACATCCTCTTGCTCATGTTACTAAGGCATGACAAGGATCACATCTGGACAGTAGCAGATGTTGCTTCAGAGCTTGCATATATTTATATACAGCTTAAATCGGTGCCTTCATAGATGTGCACTGATACCTTGTATGCTAATTAGGCTCCGCCTTTAAAAGCTGCAGGTTTTCCTACAAACCCACATCCCTCTCCTGAGTTCTGCAGGTCGGAGCCCGTTCTGCATCCTGTGGTGTTTGCATTGAGCAGCAGTGTTAATGATCTACAGGGAACATGTGGATGAAGTTTCATTCACGAGGCAGACAAACAGCTAAACGATATATGCTCAGCATTTAAAAGTCATCCGATAGTGAGATAAGGAGCGTCGTGGTTTGATCCGGGGTAACGATTCAGTCAACATCAATAGAGCACAGCAAACAGAGCTGTTGGCTCAACAGATCACTGATCGATTAAGTGGCCACCAGCAGCTAGCTGATCAGACGAGTGCAAATCAAAGGGAACGACTTGGAAAAATTAAATGATGTCACCTGTTAAAGCAACTGGGAAGAGTTTCTAACACTAGACAGAGATCACTGAGAAGATGTCTGAATATCAGGAAATTCTCTCCCTCTCCTGGTATTAGCTTTTTCTTTCTTCAAACATAGAAAGTACTATTAGTTCATCTGTTTTGTGTGTGTGTGTGTGTGTGTGTGTGTGTGTGTGTGTGTGTGTGTGTGTGTGTGTGTGTGTGTGTGTGTGTGTCTTCTCAAACCCTCAGTCAGTCGCAGCGGATGGCTCCTCCTACTGAGTTCTGCTGGACATTTCTTTACAGCAATCTGTTTACTGTGCTGGTAGGTAATATAAAGGCAAGCAGTATGCTTTTCAGTTTGCCAACCATCAGTAAAAAGCACAAGAAGAGGAAGAAGTTTGCTTTTTTGTTGGCATCATGCTGGAGCCTGGAAGTTAAAGTAAGAGAGTGATGTGTTTGGAGGTGAAGCAACGAGCTAAAACCTCTAGCTCTGTAGCAGCTCAGTGAGCAGATGCTTCATGGCTCCTTGTGACGTTTGCATTAAAGCTTCATGCTGTGCCTTCAATTAGCATCAACATCTCTGATTCGTCACTTTAGTGTTTGTCACCTCTGAGGTCCCCTTGTTTCTAACATTGCAGACGAATAAAAACAAACTAAATAGACACCTTTAATAAACTGAAATAGATTGTTGTGAGGTTTTTAAAATCAGCATCCGCCTGCTGATGACGCAGCAGCACTTGTGGAGCCTCTTGACCCATCAAATATTCACGTTGAATGCATTAAAAATGCAGGAGGTTAACAATATTGTGTTATTTCCCTGATCTGTCTCAGACTGATCATCCTTAAAAGGCCAAAACACGCTGGGTTCTGGTGCTGTATTACTCACGCTGGTTGTCCGGTTTAAAAACATGGATGCTTACAGCTACTTTAGGAAGTGTGTGTCTACACAGCAAATCCAGCAAATTAACACTGTCAGAGTTGATTTCAGCACTTTTAAAGTGGCTCTATGGGTCCACACCAGTAAGAGTGCTGGTGCTTTAACTCTGATTTAGTGTCAAAAACCAACTCTTCTGGGGTTGATAATTTAACACTGGTGTTAGAGTTAATGGTAAATGGCCTGTATTTGTATAGCGCCTTCTTAGGGTTCTACAGCCCCCCAAGGCGCTTCACAACACAATCAGTAATCCACCCATTCACACACTGGTGGGGATGAGCTGCATCGTGGCTACAGCTGCCCTGGGGTGCACTCACGGAGGTGGGGCCACCGGTCCCTCCGACCACCACCAGCAAGCAAGGTGGGTTAAGTGTCTTGCCCAAGGACACAACGACAGCGACAGACTGAGCGGGATGCGAACCTGCGACCTTCCGATTGCAAGGCGGCCGCTTAACTCCTCTACCATCATCGCCCCCTTAATATAGTAACTCTTGACACTGGAGTTGAAAATTTAACACTAAATTTGCTGTGTAATCAGAGGTCTAGTCGGGTTAGTTAGAACAACCGTTTTATCATCAGCCTGCACCGACCACTCCTTCTATGCTGCAGGTGTTAGTGAGCCCTCCCACATCCCAGAATGCAATACCTTGGCTCAGTCTTGCAGGACATAAACAAGACATTTTAATTTCATGCCTAATTCTCAACTTACATCCGATTTCATCATTCAGGAGGAGTTCATCACCAGACACACCTTTATCCTGCTCTCCTTGAGCCCCCTTTTCACTAAACCCAGCTGTGATGGTCGTGCTGATGAAGCCGGGGGTCCATGCAGGTGGTGGATGCTCTGTGGTCATAATGTTATGGCTGATTGGTGTGTTTTTCTCCAAACCTCTCCCAGTTGGCGCCGTGTTTTTAAAGCAGCTGACACTGTGACCGTTTCTCTTTGATTATGGGTCTGCGCTGCAGCTGTAATTACACACGCCCGACTTCATGCATATTTAGACATTACACCTCATTACACTTATCCACAAGTCCCCCTTTCTCCTCTATTAAATGTGTCTGCTGTTCAATACAGTTAAATACTATACTCTCAGGCTGTACGTAACTGCTGAGCAGAATGACAGAAGTGCATTTGAAGTGCAAATGTACTTTCACTTCTAATTTCAGTCTCATCTCACACATCCTCCCGTGTCCCAACCTCTGTCGTTTCCACTCAGAAATCCACCTCTTTCCCTTTTATTCCCTTTTCTCTTGCTCATCTTTCTCTCACTAAAACAAAAGTTGTTCTAATTCTAATGAAGACCTGTGAGAATTCACATTCGTGCGTCACCATAAAGGTCTGCGGGCATAGAGCATGCATGATGAGCATCATTAATGTGATGTTCGACTCAAAAACGCTCTTTCTGAGCTAGAAACACACGTCTTTGATGTGAAATACCCATAAACCAGCTGTTAGCTCCTGTAAAACAACTGTAGCCACACGCAGCCTTCTGGAGTACAAGTGGAGTGATTTGATGTGATGATGGATGAGTCCACAAAGCTGATCTGGACATCAATCAGTGGCATTAGGCAACATAATTCAGGAAATATTGAGGTTAAAACCTACATATTAGCCTCTTTTAATTTAAAAAATGCTGTTAAAACAGTAAAAACCTTGTGTTGTTAACTTTCCTCAGAAGTTATGGCTCAAAGGAGATTTTTTCTGGCCCTTATCGGGTCTTATTTTGTCTAAGTCTAGCTGTTTCTGTGAAGGAGGCTTTGCTCAAACTGAGTGAAAGCAGACTAGCAGGTCTGATGGGAGGGGTTTGAGAGACGTTAGCGTCCCCTCTACCTAATTAACTCCCCCTCAGACCCGTCCATCAACAGTTTCCTTTAACTTGTCTTAAGCACAGATAAACATCACAACACAATCGCTTCTCCGAAATGACAATCGACATGAACAAGCTGCAGTTTTCCCCTCGTGTTAAAAGTATTTTTAGAAAATCATCAACACTGCTGCACAGCTCTTCAAACCTAGGGTATTTTCCTAATGTTTAACCATAGATGCAGAATCCCTGTCATTACTCTGTACTGTTGCTTGTTTATTCAACTTTTAATGAGAAGCTTTTATTTTTAGCAGCTATTTTTGACCACTCTGAGGGTGAAAGTGGCAGACGTGTGTAGGTTTTAGTGATCAGTGCTCGGCGTTGCTGCAGAAATACTTGGTGTTTTATTTCCAGAGACATTTATAAAGTAAGGCTGGGGGTCTAACGGAGAAGACAAGATAAGAAGTCAAACATAAAAGAGCCACTGAGGCAAAATAAGTATCTGACAGCAGAAGCAGCACCGTGATCTGACAACATATGGCTGCAGCAAGCAGGTACTTATGGAGGTGGTGGTGAAGCTGCAGCAGCTGTGAGCCAAGCATCAGACACATAATTACACACAAACACAGCATACAGCTAGAGGGTGACAGGCAAGAAGCATTGATGCACAATCTGAATGTTCTGATCATTAACAACAATAATTTTATCTCCAGATACTCAGATCTGACCATCATGACCTCCTAAATAAATATTCTTGCACCTACAGGAGCACCATTAGTTCTTTAAGCCTTTTACAGCGCCCCCCTCCCCATATGGAGCCATCTGGGAGACGGGTGGCTCTGCTCCTGTGAGATCGTCTGTCACGCTTTAGCGCTGCCTCTCGCTTTTGGCTTAATCTCTGCAGGAATCTCTGCAGACTCAGGTTGTTTTTCTCATCTTTTTTGTCTTTTTTCTAACTTGGCAACCCATGTGCCACTTAGCTGGCTATAAAGTTACTTGTTGGGTACTAGTGGGTTTGCACAAGTGTATGTCTCAGATAAGAGTGTCTGCAGGAATAAGTGCATCAAAGTTAGTGAATAAGAAGTTAGTGATAGCAACAAGCGTGCCTTGTCCCACCCAGCAGGAGGTTGGTGTTGCAACTATGGCGTTTGGGAGCTGAGTGTCACCATATGATTGGGACATCCCAATGATTGAGTTTCAACAAAGAAGGAAAATTAGTAATTTTGGCTGTTTCTAGAACTAGAGATCTCCGAGGTTGTTCCTGGGAACTGTTGCAGCTCTCCCAGTTTGGAGGTCACAGCCCTAGGTGCTCTTTATTCTCCACTGGACCAACGCTTTGACTTTACATAACTTCTCCAACTTCTCATGTACCTTCTTTCTGATTGGGATTGCTACCTGATTGCTGCGTCCATCACTACTGCCTTGCTCTGCAGAGCCTCTACAACTGCTGAGGACCATTTGTTGCCATTACTGTCCTTCAGTCCACTGGTAAGAAGTTTTGGATTTCAGCCTACATGATGAGTCCTCCTGCTCCTCCTCTTCCACGCTGGGACTTTCTGACTGATTCTACCTGCAGGATTTCTGAGATCCTGCAGGGAATTAATGACTCAGCATTAGCTGTTTACACTAGTTTGAGGGAGCTGAAGGAGGCTATGAAATCACGGACTGATGATGACCTGGCTTTGTTGCTACTGTGCTTATAAGTAATAATATGTTTTGTCTAACAGGATCTTTTTACTTGTGGCTTATTTAGTATCAGTTAGCTCATGTTAATGTTAGCTCATTGTTAGCACTAGCTACAGCAGGCAGGGTTGTTTACAACAGTTGTAATTCCACCTTTAACCAGTAGGAGGGAGAAGAGGGAAACTTATTTACTGTTGCTTTAAAATCTCAAGCCTCTTATAAGAAGTAAATACAACCAGACCTAAGATCCACAGCAGATGTTGGTTCTGGAACAAGACATTCATTCAAAAGTTTCTTCCATTCAGGACTGAAATGAACTGAAATCTGGTGGAAATCCTAAAGTAATTGTGCAGCTGATCTCATGTTGTCAGACACAACTAATCAAAACTAATGTTTTCAGAGGAGTGAGTACATGCCTGGTTATTTTCAGAGACGAGAGAGAGAGACAGACGTGCAGGAAGGGAAAAAGTGAGAGAGGAACCAGACATTCTTAAATGCTAATATGTGCCAGGGTCCAGGTGTACAGGAGACGGGCCGAGGAACCACCTGCTTACCCAGACAGGACATGCCAAATATGAAATGTTCATTATGATTCAGAGGCATACCATGCATACTGTATTTTGGTTTGGCCCCCGGCTTTGTACATCCATATGTAGTAAACTGATTGCTTGTTTTGTGTGTGTGTGTGTGTGTGTGTGTGTGTGTGTGTGTCTGGCTGGCTGGCTGACTGGCGGCATGTGTTTGCCCACACAAATGACCGAATGGATTTCAGTGTTGCAGCCCCGGCTGTGTGACTAATTCCTTCATGCCAGTTCTGCTCAGCATCGTTTAATGCAGCACAAATGCAATTAGCTGGCGTTAACTCAGGGAGGAAATAAAGTCCCTTTTATTCTGTCAGAACGGGAAAATTAGCTTGATTCAGCCTTCACATTTACATATCTGTAATGATGTGATTATTTAATAATTTACGGAGGGATTTATGACTGAGTATTAAAAAAACTGGAGAGAAAAATTTAAGGTGGATCAGCTCAATATCTGATCCTATTCTTGATTAAAGACAGTAATAAACTGCAACCATCAGATTCTGACAAAGAAGCCTGAAGAAAGGGGTCAAACCTTTGAATTGTCTTTTTTCACCCAGAATGAATACTGTGCATTTAAGAATCATCACAGGGTCTTTTCCTTTGAAAATCCCCTGAATCATGTCTTCGACTTCCTGCTCATTTACAACAACGATATCTGTGGAAACTAGACCCTGAGAAGTTTAGAGTTTGTTGCTTCAATCTCATCTGAGATAAAACAATTAGGATAAGCTGCAGCAGATGTTTACATCTGGTCACTATGACCTGAGTTCAACACATCTTCAATCTCAGCTCCCAGCTGTTTGACTTCTTCCTTTAACGTCTATCTCTGCAGCAGACAGACAGGATCTGTCATTCAGCACATTGGTGTCCTTTCAAACCTTTATGACACCCTGGGAATGAGACGGGGTTGATCCTTGTCTTTCAGAGCTGTGTTTCTGTATCTGCTCAGCTTCCTGCGCTTCTGTTTAAGGCGACGTAGAAAAGAACAGAAGCTGGGAAAACAGTAAACACATCAGGTCAACCGAATCCTGACTAATATTTTATGAAACTATAGTTTGTTGTCAAGGCAGTGGTTAGAAATAAGTGAGATAAACCACAGCTTTGTGCTAAAGCAAATGATTGTTTAAAATGATAATTGATGCAGTTTATGGTCTGTAAAAGTACAGTCATGGATAAAAGGTTTGATACGTAAAGATTCCTGTCTCCGTTTCCAGATGTTGCATAAACTCCAGAGTGATCAGATGAACTCCAGTGAACTGATTACAACAACCCTCTCTGACATGTCCAAGAAACTCCAACAAGCATCAAGACCATCGTCTGAAATGGATCCAGCTGTGGGATTGGGGCTTCACCAGTTCTGAACTGCTCAGCAATGGCAGCAGGCAGGTCTGAGTCCCTCTGCAGCAGAGTGAGGACAGTGAGGTCTGGTGTGACGAAGCCAAAAGAAGTCGTAGAAGGATCCTCCTTAAAGTCAAGGGATTGGAATCGGAAAAATAGTCTATCTGGAAAAGAAAAGGCTCTGCTTCTCTACCAAGTGAATCGACTCTCTCTCATAAAGAATGGTACCTAAACATCCTCCAAGAGGAACCCCTTCCAACAATGCCAGGGCAGTTTGGCAATATTAAATGCCTTTTCCAGCATGATGGAATATTTTTACTATCAAATTCTGTGTCCTCGGTTTACAAATGTGTCCTTTTCCCTTAATATTTCTCACCAACGTTTATTATAAGTATTCCTATCAGCTTGAAAGTTTACATTTTTCTATACATAAACTGTGGTCAACGAGAGATATAAGTTAGTGAATCTGTTCATGTTTAGGCCAACAAAGATGGCCCTGACTGCACTCCTCTGCTAAAACCCACATACACCTGAAGAGAACATGCATTGGAAAAAGGCCAACGCTGGGATTCGAACCTGTGGCCTCCATGCTGTGAGGTAATAGTGCTGCTCCACCATTCAGCATCGAATGTGGGGAACATCATACACTCTCTGAACTCCATCCATAAACACCTCTTTTGGATTGGACAGCGTTTTTGGTGCTGATTAGTATCCCGTCCTGACTTTCTCAGCAGCATCTGTGACCACAGAGAATCGTCTCTCTTATTGCTCGTCCCCCCCGTCGTCCGCTTGGACACATTTCTTCTTGTAATGGCCAAATTTGTGTCACATAACTGCACTGAACTCTCACAGAGCCTCTGCTGCCAAACTCCACTTACGTCTAATAAATTATACATCATGTGGGAGGGAGAGAGCGCGGGGGATTGTTTGTGTGTGTGTGTGTGTGTGTGTGTTGGTAAATCATTAAGTCCCCCGCTGCCTTCAGCATTCAACAAGTGTTAAGAAACGGGTGACAAGCCAAGAAAGCAATATGAAAAGAGAGGAGAGAGGAAATTTCCATGGTGTGATGAGTTTAGTTAACTGACACTGATTTCTTGTGTAACGCGGGGTGTGAGACAGGAGACAGCACTCTGCCCGTCCACTGCATGTCTGTCATTCATTCAAATTCATCACAGCTGACAGGAGAAACACTATGACACAGATTAGCAGTGACATAACAGAGCCGGCACCGGCTGCTGTGTGCTGCAGTCAAACTTAAACTAGTTCTGTTATTTTTTTACTGCAAACCTGCAAAATCTGAGGTTCCAAAACGTAAAGTCAGAATGATTTGCTTGATTGATCATAAGAGTGAACTTTTTCTCCTGACAGGCAGATAAATTGCACACGCTGAAGATGGTGTGAATGCTGCGTTACATAAAAGAGACCAGATGAGGAGATGATGTCATCACTGGTGGACGGTTGTTTTGTTATGGTTGTGTTTGATAGTTACCAACGCTGGGATCAATATTCTTTCATGATCTTTTAGTGGCCAGTTCCTTCCTGCTACCTGAACACAAACAGAAGATGTTTTTTTTAGATAACATCTGCACATTTAATATTCAATGCTAGGAAAAGTCCCTAAATGGGAATTAAGAGGTTTAATTTTATGGAAACGATGTGTTTTTCTTTCTTAGAGACAGAGAGGTAAGTAAATCTGAGTCTATCACCATGGTAACAGATTAACTAAACCTGCTTCCTACTGGTCCATCGAGGCAGAAGACCCTTTATCGGGAGAGGATTTGGCTAGAACACCAAATTCCCTCTTTTATTCCAAAAACATTCTCCATCAACACAAATCTACAACTTGCAATGTTTCAATCTACGAATCATAGACCTGTTATTATTTTTAATATTCAGGAAAAATGTGTTTTCTTTATATTTTTAACATTGAAAAAGTGTTTTACCATTACTACCCATGAATGCAATACTAATAGAATAGAATAGGACTGCATTGTAAATTGCAGTTGGTCCACCCACGACTTTCCACAAACATAAAACAAGGGCACTATGTACACAATAATATACATACACAGTGTAATATGGTGGTATTTCTATAGAGTTTGCATATAAACTTGATTTAAAACTGTCTGAAAGGCACCTTTGATCTGATCATTATGCAAAAGACAGATGAGTGACAGGACAGGGGCACTTCAGGGGGCCAATCAGCATTCAGCAGGGGCCAATGCCCCCGTGGCCCTGCTCCTACAACCGCCAGTGCTGTGCAGAAACATGGACAGCTCTGTCCAAATGAGCCTTACAGCTGTTTGCAGAGTGTGATGCAAATCATCACATTTAACCCCTTTCTGATGCTCCAATTCAAATCCTCCGTTTCATTAGAAGGGAAGGCGTTTGTGCAGCAGCAGAGCTGGATCCTTGCAGCTGCACTCATCAATGAGGCATGGCGGGTGCTTTTTTTAGTAAAGTAAAATGCAGATTTGGTCAACTGATTGCATCCGCTAAGAGTCAGATTTCAGCAGAAGCATTAGATGAGTCATTTGCAAGGAGAAAGTTTCGGTTATCCCTTTGTTGAAGTAAAAATTAGAATGTGATGCAAGTGTTGCAACTGAGCCGGCGCGTAAGTGGAAGCAAAAAAAAAAAGTTATAGCTATCTTTTCACCACGCAGTGCCTCTGTTTTCTCAGTGGGAGTAACCTATATCCACTCTGCTCTGTCTTCAGTGACACACCACATGATCATTCATAATTCAGTGCAGAGTCCAAGCAGAGCCAGGAGCAGTTTAACAATAACCAGCCTCTCGTGCCGCTCTTAATCCATGTGTGTAAACAAGCACATGCAGGCGATGACATTTCCTGTTTCCATTTAAGAGCTGGTGGAGGTGAAGCATGCACAGGCGTGATGGTTTCTGTTTGCAGCTGATGGGCAGGGTGGTAAAAAAACAAACACACGTTTACCTGACAGGACTAACAAGGTGTCGGCTCATTTTAATCGAAGCTGAATTCTCCAACACCGGCCTCAAGCTGCTTTTCCCTCAAAAGCTTTTTAATTGCTTCGAGTTTAGAAAAGTGGCAGCATTTAATGAACACTCATCAACTTAATTGGATGCAAAGTTAAGATAGCAGCTGACTTCACAAACACAAAGGAGAGCGTTACATGCTGTACTGGTCTGAAGCTAAAGCAAACCTGTGTGCTGAATCAGGGTTTTACTGACAAGCTAAAAGGGTGATGCATTCTTCTTGGTCACTTGGTGGGCTACAGACGAGAAGGTGTTCACACCTGCCCTTTAACAGCAAAACTCATTTTTATTTGGACGATCCGAAGAGGAAACAATCTTGTCTCACCTCAAGGAAATCGATGGATGCCGTTATGTAACAAGAGAAGGAGAGAACATGCCAAAGAGCATTAGTTAGCATGAACGTAGCCCAGGGCAGAAACAGGTTTGTTGAAGGAAACATAAAAATACATTTCAGATTGCCTCTGAAAGGAAATGAATCTTCCTGCTGCATGTTGTGACTCATAGAATGGAGATCGTTGAGAAACAAAAGATTGTCCAGATCTCTCAGTGGCTTCCACCCGTACCCCACAAAATATTTGTGAGTGGAAATGCTCCAAAGATCCCTAAAAATTTTTCATAGACAAAATATTCAAAGACCTTAGTGACTGTCCACTGGAGTGGAGACTAGCCCCAACCAAATCTCCTAGTCACCAAGTGAGCGTTCTCCTAAGACCAACTGAGATCCTTGAGAGACCAAATGAGTCCACCCCTGGGTGAGCTGTAAAGTCACTTCCTGGGGGACGTTGTGTCTCAGGGTACAAACACTAGCCAATAGCCTACTTTACTGACATCACCGTGCTAGTGCTGCTGGGCGCTTGTGCTGCTGGCTGCTGGGCGCTAGTGCTGCTGGCTGCTAGTGCTGCTGGGCGCTAGTGCTGCTGGGCGCTAGTGCTGCTGGGTGCTATTGCTGCTGGGCGCTAGTGCTGCTGGGTGCTATTGCTGCTGGGCGCTAGTGCTGCTGGGTGCTAATGCTGCTGGGCGCTAGTGCTGCTGGGTGCTATTGCTGCTGGGCGCTAGTGCTGCTGGGTGCTAATGCTGCTGGGCGCTACTGCTTCTGGGCGCTAATGCTAGACAAACTGCATTTACCAATTGAAAAAACATGGACAGAGCGCTTGGATGTCGATAAAAATAAATGGACAGAAACAAAATTGAAACATTTATGCTCAGTTACTCATTACTCACAGTGCTCAAGTAACATTTTTTTTCCTCTTAGGTTATTATTGTGTCACTACTTTTTACATACCGCCCACCTCTAGTCAAAAGCTGTTTTTGTCCACGTTTGGATGCTGTTTGGTCGAGACGTGCAGCTGGACCCCTTTGTTTACACCGCTGCCTCCTGGATAACTCTCATCTGAGAGTGCTGCTAGTATCAGCTCATCATTCATGGACATACGACCTTTCCCACCGGCAAAACGTATGGAACAAATATACGTGCACACCTTGATCTGCCTAAATTCTGCTACCACTTTGCTTTGTCTGTCATTAGTTTGACCCATTCCCTTTCCAGCTGTGTCATGTTGTCACGGACCTTACCCGGCTTTGGAAAAAGGATAAAAAAAATGTCCACTCCAACATCCAATCTGGGTATCTAGAGTCAGATCTGCACAACCCCCAACAGTGGTGCTTAGTTCCTTCTCATTTGATCACCTTTACAATTCGAAACTACAACTTTGAGATGAGCGGAACGACTCAGACCCATAGGCACCCATGCAAAATGCACGCTTGTCTAGGGCTACAATGCATTATGATGTTACAACGTGATTCATTTTTAGCTATTGTAGAGAACGCTAATCTCTTCCATCAGCTGTTGAAGCAAAAACATCTCTTGAAAGGAATATGAACAACCAAGCTATGATACATGGTGCCCTGCTACTAGGTCTTCAATCGTTCCTCTAGGCTAGGGGGGTCCAACCATGGTAGATCCACTATTCCAGATTGTTTTAGTTGTTTTCCTGCTCCAATACACCTGATTCAATGGTTGAATCACATGTTCAGCAGCTCATTAAGCTCTGCAGAGGTCTGTTAGTCACCTACTGATTAAAATCAGGTGTGATGGAAGCCGGAGATATTGCCAAATGGTCTCCTTTCTGCGGAACAAGAACAAAGGATTGGTATATTTCCTTTAAAGATGATGTTTTGTTCTCCCTTAACCTGCTTGTTAGATCCCAGGTGCTGGTTGACAGTAAAACTCAGTTTCCTCCAACCAGAGATGTCAAGTTCTTTTACTTCTACCAAATGGAATTCAAAAAGTTGTAGACCAGATTTATGTCAAGGCCTAAAAAACAGCAACTAAACAGAAAACAGCAGATTAATAATCTGAAGAAAATAGCTTGCATTCCTTCCATGGATCAGAGACAAACAACCAGTCATACACTCACTCACACCCAGGGACATTTTTCAACCTCCAATCAATCTAACATCCATGCTTTTGGTCAGTGGGAGGAAGCAGGAGTACCTGGAGAAGATGCACCCATGAATGAGGAGGACATGCTAAATCCAAACCTACCAACTGTGCCACCATGCAGCCTCCTTTCTAAAGTGATCTAAGCTGAATTTATTTCCTTTCTGGATACATCTGACTATAGATAAAAAGGATGAACGTGTGATGTCACCCTTTGGTTTGAAGCTCTGCCTGGAGCTTCCAAATCAGGAGTTTGGATCTCATCTCTGCTGGAAAAACAACTTTTGACCAAAACAAACACCAACTAGAAATCCAAACAGTCCCACACATGGCCAGCTGGATTTATGCTGGCTGGTGCTGGACTAGAATCACAATCCAATTTCAACACTGGTGTCTCCGTATCAGCAGACACGTCAGAGCTGTGTGTGTCCAAGAGACAAAGCACGATCAGGTGGCATCAAAGGCTGTCAAAGGAGGTCAGCTCTTATTAACAGGACAATCGCTCCTAAAACAGCTTCCAGTTCAATTAGTGAAAATTCTGAATAGACTGTAATGGGTCTGAAGAAAATGGCTGTGAGCCCAGATCATTGATGAAAATTAGACAGATTTTTCTGATTGTCCACACAACGCGTAAACACTAAAACCTAGTCCAACACAGGACATTTTAATTAATTATTTTAGTTTATTTTCAAGACATTAAATAAATGATTATTTTATTTGTTTATTTTAGAGGCCTGTAATAATAGTGAGTTTTGAATGAAAAGGTGGGCAGAGCTGATTGAAGTTGACCAATCAGAGCAAAGCGGACTTTCCTGAAGGGATGAGGTCCACCTTTAGTTTCTGTTATTTTTACAGAAACCAATTATTTTTTACTTTTAGGAAAATATCACTTAAATACTTTTGTTTTCTGTCTTGTTTAAGTCAGAAAATGTTTGTTTAAAAGTATGTTTAATTCATTTGAAGGCATGGTATGATCAAAATATTTAGTTATGATGATGAACAAGTAAAGAAATAGACTTTAAATCATGCTTACTCATTTTGATCGAGTCTTAAAACAGCTGCTTTGTTTTCTTCAAGTGTAAAACAGGTGGCAGCGGTTCACAGAGATGTTCACAAGTCGGTTTATACGGGTCCGAGTCGAGCTTTGCCCAGGACCAAGTCCTATCTCAAGTCTGTGAGTTTCAAATCAAGTCTGAAGTATTTGAGGACACTGTTCAATCCAAGCCTCAAGCTGCAAGAATTGCAAGACTATGCATGACTTTGCTAGTTTTTGCAATAATAAGCAAGGAGAAAGATGGCAGCATGCACCCAAAAGGTCTGTGGTTTATTTTCTGGGTTGTTTTTTTTTTTACGTCAAAGAGGTGTCTTTTATTTTGAAAGTTGCCTTGTGTTTGAGTTTCCTGTCTGGCCCGATCTGAACTGCTGTGTGTTCTGGAATAATAGCGTGCAAAAAATAGATTTAAAGCATAAATTTAGCAGAGCGACAGGACATGACACTTCTAGGATTCAGCCTTCATTAGTGTCTGCAGGAGCGGTTCATCACTACATCAAACAAATCAGCTGTAAAACATGCAGGAAACATGCTGGAAGCAGACTGCAGCACCAGGCATGTCAGCTCCTGCAGGGAGCGGCCCGCCACTCTGAAGTTGCAAGTGCGGTATTCTGGCCACAGAGGGCGGTGGGGGTCTGAGTGACCTTTCATTAACCCTGTAAAGGGTCATTTTAGCACATACTGGCTCAAGAAAATGATTTAAAAATGTGAAAAAGTTGCTTTAAGTACAGAATGACCTGTTTTCATGAACACATCAATAATACCCGAGTAGTTGTTAATGACCAAGCTCTCACCTCATCTTTACTCTCCTCTCATTTATTCCTCCTCTCTCTCTTTTCCCTTCTCCTCTGCACCACGAATCCTATCAAAACCATTAAAAAAGCTTGTAATAGTATTTTATTAGTGATGTGAATGGAGAGTTGCTTCCTGACCGCCCGTGACTTGGACTTTAGTCCATCTGTATGTCTGTCACAGACGATGGGAGTGGTACCACTGAGGAGACCTTCAGAACAAGAAGATTTGAACAATCTGCACATCATAATACGTGTGACCGCTTCCATCGTAATGGGTCCATTGCTGCCGCGAGATGACATCGGGCTCATCAACCCGAGTGTCAGGACAATTGATGGGGAGCACACGGTGTAATAGTTCTTCCTGTCCTGTCCGTACGGGTGCTTGATCTCCCAGGAGATTCATTCACACGACAAGGAGACGTCCCCCGCAGCGAAGAAAGGGAAATGGAAACGCTTCATGTGTGGAAATGAATCCTACACATCTTACAGAGGAGTGTTAGCAAAAAACATCGGCTTTAACAACTTTTCAATTTTGTTTTAAGCTGGTAAAAAAACGACTTACAGATAAAAATAGATGCGTGTGGCTTTCCTTCCAGGTGGAGAATTTTAAGTGTTCAGGTGACTTTAAGAAGTTCTTTTTGTTGTGTTTTGTCTGTTTTTCTGTTAAATCTGTGGAACATTTCATGTTCCTGCTTTTGCCTTCTGCTTCCCCCGCACACCTGCTACTAATTTGTCAATCACCACACCTGCCCTGTGGCTCCCATTTACTCCCTCCGTGTTTAAATTTAGTCCCTGGATTTCAGTTGTCGCTGCCAGATTGTTTGCTTCCTTATTTGTCCTGCTTGGCATCCAGTTCCAACTCCTTTTGTTTTGGTCTAAAAGATTTGGTTTTCCTGTTCTGGCCTTCGTCCTGCCACTCAGCCCTGCGTTTCGGGGGCCATCCTCTGCTCTCTTCATTAACAAGATTAAAACAAACACTGCTGCCAAACCTTTCTGTTTCCAACAACCTGCACAAAGAGCTTGCTCGTAGTATCAGATGAAGTGTGCAAGAAGAGTAAACCCACGGACTCATGCACGCTAGCGTGTGATGATTGTGCTGCTGCATGGAGCAGAGGCTCCATTTTGAGCTGAAACCAGAACTTAAACCAGTAGACTTTGCTTAGGGAACATTGATAGTGAACTTACCCCAGGTCACACCCATCGTCTGAGGCACATGACCGAGTGTTAGACATTAATAAACCCATGCATTATTTAGCGTGTTTACCAACTGAGCACTAAAGCTCCAAATGAGGTTTCTCAGCATATTTATGTATGAGCTTTTTCATAAAATCATCTTCACTTCCATTGATAAGAAACTTTGAGCAGCATTCAAACTAAACCTCTGGCCAGATGTGTGTTGTGCTAATTTAGGGGAACAGAACTCACCTGAGAGGTGAAACTTAGCTCGCCTACGCTGAAAGGTTAACCGACTGCCCTGAAGCAGCGACCACTCAGACACTTGGGTAAAGACTCATAAAAGGCTTAAAACTGTGTTCCTCAGACGTAAGGTAACAGTTACATTACACACACACACACACACACACACACACACACACACACACACACACACACACACACACACACACACACACACACACACACACACACACACACACACATGCACGCCTCCCACTCCACATGCTTAATTAATTCTAATTTGAACGGCTGTGGCCTCACCTCCTACACTTGTGCCACCTGAAGGTGCCTGCCTGGAGAAAACGCTACAGCTTCTTCAATGTGAAGGAAAGATGAACGGAGTGAGACAAAAGCAGAGTGTGGGTAAGGTGATGTGACTGAGGAGCCGTTTTAATCTCTGGGATCGACCCTGATGATCCACAAAGTGGATGTGCCAACCTAGACGACAACTGGACCACCCTCAGAACAAATGTCTGGATGCTAATGGCAAATCTGCAAAACAAGCTAGCTAAAACACTTTTTTCACACCTCTTAACAACATTCTAACATTAGTTTAACTATAAATATATTGTGGAGATTAATTAAAAAAATTAATTAATGAAGCAGTTCTCTTGCATTTGTCTAAAAACTTCTGCTAATAACACGGCTCGATCCGAAACCAACGGCTGAACCATCCATTTGTCGGTCTCATCGAATCACCTCACTTCCACACTTACACGGGTCCTCCACTTATTATGCACTTGCACACTTTGCAACAAAACACCACTGGTGTGAGAAGTTCTCCCATAGACATGAATACGTAGACGCTCCATTGGGCGCTGGAGAGCATCATCGCCGCCATATTGGATGGGTTCCTCACTCTCCAAACCCAACTAATCAACGTATGGTGGGCTACTTTGCCCATTTTTTGTGCAGCCTACAGTTGCAACAACCGGGGTACTATTGAAAACAGATCATGTGGGATTACTATTGACTTTTCTAGCCTACCTGTTGGGATTTTATATTTTAATTAATTTAATTTATTTTAATTATATTTATATTTTAACTATCATGCCATACCATATGTCTGATTTTAGTCAAACTTTTATTTCAGACACAAAACAGTTGTCCATACTCTAATTTTGTGAAAATGCATAATAAAATGTGTTTTTTAGTTGGGTAAACACATTCTCAGTAGAAATAAATGCACTGGGGGCAAATTGAGACCCATCCAAGATGGCGGCTGGCCACTATGGAAGCTCCAATAGGCAGCGCCAGTCCACTGGTAAGTGGATGATGTCTGTGGGTTCTCCGCTCAATAATATCAGAGAAAGAGAAACAGCCGGCTGCTACCACTTCAACTTTAGGACAAACGACCAGAGTCCCAAATAGAAAATCACCATTTGAAGTCATGGGCAACAAAAGATGGATGTAAAAAATGGCGACTGGTGTTTATTAGCACTTCCTTGTTTATTCTGGAACTGCGGGTTCCGGTATCAGGTGCATGTGGCCCACGGACGATAACCAATGGGAGGGGTGAGAGTTCTGTGGCTGTGTTTAAATGCTAGCTTGTTTTGCAGATTTGCTATTGCAGCTTTAAGTATTAACATTATATAATATGTTATCAGTGTGGATCTTTTTACTTAGTGGCTTACTTAGTATTAGATGGCTTGTTTTAGCATTAGCTAGAGCAAATGGTAAATTGGTAAATGCACCCACCTCTCATTGAGTCACAGTGCACCAGCATCCATCACAAACTTTTATACTCCTCATCTGATAAATCAAAGCCCTGTTTCACTTCTCTTTTCATTTCAAGAAAACAAGGATGCACTGCTGGTTTAAACCTTTACTCAACCAAAATAGGGTCAGTAAGTCTGAAGATTTTACTTTAGCTTTTTTACACAGATGCATTATGAGCAATAAGCTACATCAAACAACATTCAGCTCAACTTTGAGCATCTTACTGTCTTTTTATTGAAATATTCAGTGAATATAAATATAAAATCATGGCAGTAAGCAGTTCTGATCATTCATTTATGGCTCGATTGATCTTTTAAATATGAGCTGTGAAACGTCTCAGAACTTAGAACAAGATTCCAACAAACTCATAAAGCTGTCAAACCAAAGACTGGCATCACCTGCCTGTTAATGAGCAAATGAGAGAATCCCTCTCTGGTTTAAACTTTAATTAATGAATTGAACTGCAGAGTCAGTTTTGCATGCAGAGATGTTGTGTCCTTGCTGGACATGTGGGCGATACCAGATCATCCTTCATGCTCTTGAGTCAGGAAAAAAAGTCAAATCCCAAATTATTCTGTGACTTTAAGAGACTTTTAGATCTGTAACAATCATACATCTTTGTTATTATCCCCAGCAGAGGACATAAGTAGCACTTCTGGTGCATCTTTAAGGTCATCCGGCTGTAATTTCTCCTAAAAAAAGGTTTTGACATGTTTTTTTAATAACAAATAACGCATTAAAACTGCAATTTTAACAGGATGATTGTTTTCTAGATTCTTAATCTTGAACGTAATCTTTAGTCCAATTGTTTTTCTTTTTCAATGTTTGCTGTATTTAGTGAACTTTTCTGAACAGTGACACGAGTCAGTGGGGGTTTCTGGTCCCAGATATCGGAGCTTCTCAGCTTATAGCAGCCATTTAGGGAATGGGTGGGCGTGGCCAGCTTCAGTTTGTTTTGTTAAAGTGACAGAGCCCCGAACAGCTCATTCTGGAAGGTACTGAATAAAACTGCTGAAATCTCTTTGTTTGAGTGGTTTAGTTCAAATGACTTCATAGAGTTTTGGCAGAACTGTTAAAACGTAAGAAAAATGTCATAATATGTCCTCTCACACGTTCCTTCTGCTCTGAGTAAACCTGAACTGTGCACCTGTTGTATGCAATCAAATGTCTCAAGGGGGATTGCTGAAGAGGCTAACAACGTGCTAACGCTAATGTTCCCTCTGATTTTAGCTCTTTGCAAAGACATTATTCTCATAATTTTACTTCCAGGCTCCGCCATGATGCAAAAATAAAAAGCAAAATTCTTCTGATTTTTATTGAGGTCAGCGAACTGAAAAAGCTAACTGCTAGCCTTAATATCAGCGTCCAGCACAGTAAGCAGCTGTTGCCATAAAGCAGGTAGAGACCTCCCACTAGTGTTCCTACCTGGACCACAAAACTATTAAGTGCAGTTTCTGGTCAGCAGAGGGCGACAGAGTGCTGTCACATGTGAAGTTGCTCACGTTTCTGGCTCAAGAATCACTGAAACCAGTTTAAAAGCAATAGCTTAAAGTGGTAAAAACCACAAAGTGTTAGTTCAAGACACACTCACTAGTTTCTGAGCTTTTATTGTGAAAAACCTGTTGGACATAAATGTTTTTTTTCCTTCAAATTCTAGGCTTTTCATAAAGCTAATTACAGATGGTTATACCATAAATATTTAGAACTTTTACTCACAAACACACTTATAAAAATCCATTTCGCTGTTGTTTTTGTTTTGTTACAAAAAGATCAGTGAACCAAGGATGTTGCAGATGGTGTTAACCTTAGTTAACAGCTCATGGATACAAGATGTTTCCTTGTACTCGTGATGTCAGCAGCGGCAGGTGAGAGCCTAATCCTGTCACGCATCAGCGCTCTGTCAACCTCATTAATAAAAACATTAACTCTCTACAGCTGATCAATAGCCACTGACCCGGCTGACTGATTCGCCACGGCGGTGGGATCGATGGGCCGGGGTAATCCCGTATGATTAAAGAGGAAGAGGGTGGGCGGAACGAGGAAGATGTCACAAAACTAAAAAGTCTCTTTTGTGCTACGCCCACTTTTTAGGCTGACATTTGATTTATGTGTGGGTGTGTGCAGACATTCACACCTATACATGCCTGAATACTCCACCCCCACCACCATCAGCATCATCACGCACGCACACACATTTATCTGCAAAGATATAGATTTAAGAGGAAAAAAACAACTCTTTAATATTTCAGCAGCACTTTGAAGTTCAACTTCTGATTCAGCTCACTGACTTTTACGTGCGTGACTCTAGCGTGTGCAGCATCATGACAAACAGGCTCCTGACCTACAGCTTTATGGCAAGCAAACAGACAGTAAATCTGAAATCTGCTGTTTTATCGTTGAGGATGTAACCGAGCTTCACGTCAGACCCGCAAACATGGAATACACGACACACACACTCTTGCAAACACACTCAGAGGGAGCTGAGCAGTGAGTATAAAAGGGGCATCCTTCCCACTCAACACAGAAGAGCTCTCCTCATTCTCACACACTCCTGAAACACGCTGAGCTGCTTTTCTCAAGGTAAGAAAACATTTTATTTCTTGTGTTTTGTGCAAGATTTAAATTTACTTTTTCAGAATGATTTTTAGAAAGTTTTTGGATAATTTTCTTTGGAATTTTGACAAAATTAACGAGTGTTGCATCCTTTTTTAAAGGTTTCGTGTTTTCTGCATCTCGATTTAAAACCTATTTTTCCACTGATGTGGATAAATGATTGATTTTTGTTGAATTTGTTCTGATATGCAGACCTCAACACACACTGTGATGTCTTATTATCAAAACTTATTTATTTGTGGTCGTGTGAAACTGGACGTATCTCTGAGAGGGTCTGGCAGACCCAAACTCCTCTTCCTTCCCTCCAACCCCCCATGCTATATGCTCTTGTCTCTGTATTTCAGATGACTGTAGGTCTGTGTGTGTGTGTTGTGCTGGTGGTCCTGTGTTCGAGCTGTCTGGGACTCCCCTTTTCCTCTCAGCCCTTAGGAGAAGGTCATCGCTCCATCTCTGCTCCCTCTCAAGGTACATGAGCCTCCTGTCCTGTCCTGCTGTCACCGCAATGATCATTTTCCCAAATCTGACACCTGGTGTGTGTTTTTGTTTGCTTGTGTATTGAGAAGCTCTCCTTGAGGTTGACCCCCACAGCTTGGGAGAAACCCACCTCCGACACAGCCGCTCCGGCCCCCAGATGAAAGCTCTTCCTCTGGCTGAAGAGGATGCAGACTCCCGTGCAAACCTCAGCGAGCTGCTCGCAAGACTCATCTCCAGAAAAGGTGTGTGACAGGAATCAGTGTGACTGCATGAGGTCTACGAAACTCAAAGGATGTGATGAGGAGACAGATGTCTGCAAATAAAAGGACGATCATCTGAAACATTGTTTGCAGCAGGTTGATTCTCAGAGACAAGTGCTGTTTTCCTGCCTTTCTCCTCCCATCGGTCTTGGCTAATTACTGGAATTAGTGCAAAGGCAGCTTTGTAAAATGAATTAGTGGCTTGAAAAGCTTTTGTGGTTTGAAAGAGCGACTAGTGTGTGCCGCCTTCCGGTCCTCAAACAATCTCAACCCATTTTATTCCACATCTGACTTCTTATCACTTTCAGTCTTTTTTTCCCTCTCAGTGCACACACACACACACACACACACACATACACCCTTCTCTGGTCAGAAACAGGAGTCGGAGCTCAGAAATGATACAAATATTCACCCAGCACTTCAATCCTCAGAGTGTAGTGTTTGTTCCGTACCTAGAGGAGAATAAATTCTTCAACAAAGAGATTATTAGTGTGTTTTGACCTTTAAAAGAACCAAAACACAAAAAGCTGCTAAACTAGAACAATAACGCTCTTAGCTCTAAACTTTCTGTTGCATAACATTCATTTCAAGACTGTATGAGAAAAAGAAAACAAAGTTGGAGCCTGTTAAGTCACACAGAAATCTATAAAATGCCTAAAGGCATATAGTTGGTGCAATACCCTAAGGGTGTGTGTGTGTGTGTGAGTCTGTGCTCATGCTCACGCTGTTCATTTTGCATGTTTTGGTGTGGGAGGTGTCGCTGTCGAGCCTTCTGCGGCCAATCTCGCCCGGCACACCAGGGAGCTAACGCAGTGTGTGTGTGTGTGTGTGTGTGTGTGTGTGTGTGCTGCGTGGGAGGATGTGGGTGGAGTGAAAAGAGAGCGCGCAATTGATTACCAGAGAAGCAGCTCTGCTTCCCTCCGGTTGGAGTTTAATAAATAAAAAACTAAAGTTGGATTTGGAGATCAGAGGTAGAGATGTTGGACGAGATGTGAGGGGTGAGAAAAGGGCACTGAGGTGGCGGTAATTATTGACAGGAAATAGAGACACAGGTTTGTGCACAAACACATGCAGTCATGTGCATGCACTGGAAGGTAAAGCTGCCGGGCTCCGGTCCAGCTGTTCTGGCTCCACTTCCTTTTGTTTTGGCCCCTGAAGCCCAAAGAGAGCGGATGAGGAAGCACTAATGTCAAATTTAAAAGTGCAGAAGGGCCTCCGATACAGATCTAGAACTGAAAAGACCCTGGATACAGAAATCCAATCTGCTGGCTCTGAAGGGTTCAGCTCCTTTGGAAGGCAGAAAGTCCAAACAGAGGAGGCTGGAATTTGTTGACGAACTGAACAAACTAAACACACTCTGAGTTTTTAAAGCTCCATCTGTGGACTGCTCGGTCTGTCTCATTAAGAAAACTGGCAAGTTTCACCCAGTTATGTCAGTAAAAATGAAAAGTTTTCCTGTCAAAAAGGAAGCAGTGAAGAAAGCGAAGCAGGACCAGAGTTCTCTGAAGTTTTCTAATCAGAGGAATCCAGATTTCACACATGCTCTTTTATTTCTCTCTCTCCTCCTCTTCCATCACTCCTCCTGCAGGTTCTGTGCGTAGACACTCGATGGCGAACAGAAGTGGCGGCCTGAGTCCCAGCCATCAGCTATCAGACCGGGACTACTTGGGGTGGATGGATTTCGGCCGGCGCAGCGCAGAAGAGTACGAGTACTCCTCATAAGGAGACGCTCTTCTCTCTACCCGGGAAAAAGCAAAGAAATAAAAAACCAAGCTCACATTAAGAGTCTATTTATGATGTATTTGTTGTACATTTGTTTGTAAAACTGTAATAACACAATATGCCAAATTTTACAGAAAAGCTCATTGTATGATTCTCATTTGTTTCTTTATGATTTGGGGTAAAAAAGAAGAAGATTTGGGTCTGTTGAGGCAAACTGGACTGAATAAAGATAAAAAATAACCTCTGCATGTGGCTCCTTCAAACACGACATGCGCCTCTCAGCAGGAAGTCTTCACCTGCAGCCTGCATGAGTGAGCAGACCATGACACCAGAAACGTACCACGATGCCCTGATGCAGCAGAAAGCAGCTGGTATTGAACCAGTGTCAGCGGCTTTATTTTTATCACATGATGCAATCATGACTCTGGAGAAAAATAAGAGTTAGACCTTCTGCACCGCATACGGCACTGAGAATGAGATCAGATAAGACCACTGCACAGCATTAATCAACAGCAACCATTAGACACGTGCAGCTTGTCTGAAATTCAAAAGAAACCCAATGTGAGGATTAAAAAATCAAAATGACACATTTTACTACATAGAACAAGTGATAGCCAGCTCTGAACTCAATAATGAAGTTCTGCAGACGTGTAAAAATATAGAATACTGCATTTAACTTATTACAGATAGAGGGGAAATTAAGGATGGTGGTGAAAAGATGATTAATAATTTAGTCCCTGCAGAAATTAGGGGGAAATTTGGGATGTCTGAATAAAACGTCATTGTTATTGTATTCTTAAATTAATAAAAAATACATTAACATGTACATTTTTCACTGCTTCTTTGAAAAGGAGGTTGAAATTCCCATTTGAAGAAAATTTAGGATAATAATAAATATTTTTCATAGCACATTCCCTAGGATTTCTATTAGTTGTTCTCTGATTTCAAAGACTTTTTCCCATTTTATTTGTTTATTCTGATGTTGCTAGTTTTACTGTTTG
This sequence comes from Aphyosemion australe, assembly GCA_006937985.1. Lineage (NCBI taxonomy): Eukaryota > Metazoa > Chordata > Actinopteri > Cyprinodontiformes > Nothobranchiidae > Aphyosemion > Aphyosemion australe. The sequence continues at coordinate 424,144 of SSNS01000083.1, read as the reverse complement.
TGTTTAAAATAGGAAATATAATTGCAGCCATTCATAACGGATCTAATTAATTCTTATCGCTGAAGTGCAATAAAGTTGAGAAGGAACGATACGGGTTTTTCAATTGCCGATGCCGATATAGATCACAGTCAGCCAATGTGCTGATGATGTTTTTGGCCACTTTGTCACCAATAACAGCAGATGCACAACATTTCTGAACCTGGTCAGTTTTTGAACACTTCTAAAATCACACATTAAACCAAAGGTAATCAAACAAATCAATAAGCTGACCAAGTGTTAAATATAAAAACAGGTAAATAAAAAAATGTCAGTTGACAATAACGTTTTAAAGCATTTATTATACGTGCAGTTTGTAAGAATTCTACAGTGAAAAGATCACGAAACAGTCTAAAGTGTCAGTCATGTTAGAAGGAAGGTTACACTGAAAAAAATGTCATCCTCAGTCGGCTGGAGGATTGTCAGTTTTTCTCCCTTTGAAGAAAATGAAAGCGGGACATATTGTTTACACTCTGTAAGCCCCCGAGCATGCCGTACCTGCAGCGAGCTAACGTTGCAGCACCAGCATTTGCAAATCAACACCAGCAGGCAAAAAGCTCCAGAGTTGTTTAAAGAACTGAAACCAGTAAAAAGGAGCGACCCAGAAGTTATTTCTTGTACCCATAAGAAGCCGCGACATCTGTCATGGTTCTGGCTCTCCAGCCTCCACTCCATGACTAATCACCCCTGAACTCCTCCACCTCAGACCCAAACCTGCCCCAGAACTTCATTAACCAGCCTGCATCATCACACTCGTCATTCCCCTCAGACTAAACCAGCTTCTGGACTCAGCTACCCAGCATGCACCACACCGGATTTCCTGCCCATGTCATCAGCTCTAACTGTGTGTCTGTCCAAACCCAGTGCCAGTAACTCCGCACTTGGGTCATAACAACACGCCACATCCAAATTCATGCTTCTCCTGCTCAGTCCTACCTAGACCCGGCCAGGATGACTGAGCCCCGAGTGGAAGTCCTGACTTCCTGATATAGTCCCTGATGACGTGGACAGGAAGTTCGGTGTGGTGCATGCTGGTTTAGTCTGAGGGGATTGATGAGTGTGATGATGCAGGCTGGTTAATGGAGTTCTGCCGCATGTTTGGGTCTGAGGTGGAGGAGTTCAGCGGTGATTAGGCATGAGGTGGAGGCCGAAGAGCCAGAACCATAACAGCATCTTTTTGTTTTACTCTAATATCGGGTGATGAAGGCTCAAGGCTAACGTTGAGCTAACAAGGCTAACGTTTAATTAGAAGCAAATTTTCAGCTCTAAAAATGTCAAGCTACTTTTACAATTACAAAGAACTGCATATTACAGTGAAATGTATGTGTGGTGTTTTACCCTTACCAGCAAGATGGCAAACAACTTCACTTCCTGTAATGCCAGAGAAATATTACCGTAATAAGTGCAGTAAATGCTCCCAACCATAAAACACCTGAGTGTTAGCATTAGATATAACAATATATTTATATACTTATCAACTTACTGTGTCTTTGTTTGTCAACTAGAATCTTTTGGAGCTGATCCGTAACTGGCAACAGCCACAAAAGTGATTTTATTGCTTAGGAAAATGGACTGCAGTTACCTAATTTGACCACAAGATGTCATTCTTACAAACTGCACCTTTAAGCAGATGTTTGTCAATAACAAATATGCATTTAAATAAAAATCATCAGACGCACCGGGCTGCCCGCGGGTGTGCCTGACTTTATATCAGAGGCGTATTGGCCAATACCGTAAATATCTATCTCTACAATAAAAGAGTTTTATTTATATGTCATCTTTTTTCCTCCTGATGTCACAGATGAGGTGTAGAAGATACCTCGGGTCAGACCAAACTGCGCAGCCCCAGAGCTTCATGCATTAGATGACGTCGATGTTTGGTTCAGTAAGCAGATCCTGACTAAAACCGTCAGATCCCAATCAGACTGAAGCTCTTCAGACGTCAGACGTGGTCTTTGATCAGCTCCTGGTACAGATCTATCTGAATTTCCTCTGAGCCCCACTTCTCAGACAGTTTTAATAAATGTGACGCATCTTAATAACGAACATGTCGGCTGATTGCCTCATATGGGCTGGATTCTTTTATTTGTTTCTCGATGAGATTTCTTTTGCTCTTTTCTGACAGCTTCCTTTGACTGAGACGACAGATCTTTTTAAAAAATCAGCGTTTAGTGATTATTCAGGTCATGTTAACACAGAAAGTCAAACACAAGTTATTTTAATAACATCGATCGTGACGGGAACAAGACTCAGAGATGCTTGAACTCCTCCAGATTGAGGCCAAACTCCACTCCCAGCCCAGAAAGAGCCGAACAGAACCACGTCATCAGCAAATTTACTTTTTAGATAAAAAAAAACCCAAAAAAAACCCATCTCAATTAGATTTAAAAACAAAAACACATTTGAATTCAGAAAGCTTAAAATAAAGTTGATTTCTTCACCTGCAGAGAAAGATTCAGCAAACCTAAACTCCATTCTGCAGGGCAATTATAGAAAGAACAATGCATTGTGGGTAATGATGTTGGTACGGAGTCTGATGAGTCTGCAGCCACGCCGAGGAGATTAAAGAGGGCGGATGCATAATGTTCAAAAATATCTTCAAAAGAAAGCAAAGATCTTCAGCGCTGGAGCATCTAGAAGAGCTCACATCCACTGAATTATTAAAGCAGGTTCAAACCCAAATCTTACTAAATGATTTTGGCTCCGGCGCGAGCCAGGCGGGTTCTGGTGGGTTAGCAGTGGAAAGGAGGTTAAGACATTTTCTCTTTTATTTTGCTTAAAAAACAGCAAGATTGATCAGAAAAAGTGGGTTTTAGGTCACAAACTACGGCCTGTAGTTGGTATTAGTTAGTGAAACAGCAGGAAGTGTTTAGTTGTGATGAATGGTGCTGGTTCTGCTTCTCCCCGACCCGGGTGTTAAGTGAAAGATGTGTCTGTGTGAGTGAGAAGTGAAGGGGAGGATCGATGCACAAAGCAGGCTGGGTGAATTATTCAGGGAGGTGATTTTAGACGCCCCGGGGGAACGAGAGGGTTTGGCCATGTTTTTGTTTGTGTTGTACATTAAAGGCTGGGGTGAGGATGCACTTGAAACAGGAATTTACAGAGCAATCCATGAAAATCGACCCAAACTTTCTGTTTAAAGACTTCAGAGATAAAGGTTTCAAGGTGGAGGAGCTGATGAATGCCTCCTCAGTGTACCTGCATTCCTGCAAGGATGAAAAGAGTCATGCAGAAAACAAAAAAGAGAAAACATGCAAGAATCATCCAGCATTGAGCTGTAACATAAAACAAGCGTTCTAGTTTAGTTGCAAACGGGTAAAAACAGTCTCATGAAAACAACATGAGCTCCAAGAGTTTGGCTGTAATGAAGATCCAGCAAGAGCGACGGGCAGATGGTCCAAACGCTCCTCGGTTCTGGCGGAACATCCTGTTTATAATTCTGTCCTGTCGCCATCCAAAATCCCTTTCTTTGAATTCAGTTAAGTCAGATCTATTTTATATTCACCTAAAGCAGAAAGCTTCAGAGAAGGAAATCAGTCCTGGGATGAAGTCATAGATCAATCTAAAGCAGACTCACAGCAAGAATCCGGAATATGAAACAATCATTTATGTCTGATAGGAGCTGTTTTCAGCATCTTTGCATTTATTAATCTCCCTGCAAACTTGTAATCCTGATTTGTTGGCAGCGAGCAGGTTTACCAGGTCATTACATCACTTCTGTTACACTCTGGAGGAAAGTTTTGGTTTTACAATAAAAAACTACTTTAAAATGTTTAGAAGCTAGACCACTAGGATGTATTTTTGCAGATATTAGATAAGCAAATTGGTAATTTGAGCATAGCCAAGTCCAGAGTGGAAAACAACAACTTAAATTTAAATATTTAAAACCGTTAAGAAACACTTCATACATTTCCTGCTTCTCCATCCTACTACAATGAAATTACTCTGCCAAAGCCTGCTGTAGCTAGCAACAAGCTAACGCTCACACGAGCTAATAGATACTAAACAAGCCACAAAGTAAAAAATCCACAATATTGGAAAAAAATACATACTTACAAGTCTAGTGGCAACAAAGCCAGGTCACCATCAGTTCATAATTTTGTAGCATCCTTTAGCTTGCTCAATTCAATTCAGTTAATTTATATAGCACCAATTCACAACTAATTATCATGACACTTTACAAAGTTCAGTTCATTATGGCAATTAGTCAAAAGTTTAGGGAAAACCCAGCAGATTCGACTGTGTTTTGTTGCCTTGAAAAAACGGTGAATTTGCACCCTCTGCTGGCACAAAGTAGAACAACACTAACAGCGTTTAGAAGAGAAGGGAAGATGGGGAGTTGCTGCCCTCCAGTGTCTGAAAGCTGGTACTACACATTTGATCTTTTTAGCCATTTTTATAGAGAATATTTCGCCTTATATAAAAAATGTAATCTCTGTTTTGTAGCTAGCTGCTAATAGCTCCAAATGTAGCTCGTTGATTTAATCTTGTTGAACAGAGATTATTAAAATTGATTTGTTGGGTTTTAGTAGTTAAGTAGTTTGTATAAATGAGACGTCCTGGCTTTCCCATTATTTAGACTAACTACGCTGTTATCCTTAACTTTATAAATCCAGTTTCTTCTTCTCCATCTCCTCCTTAATATTAATAATCCCAAGAGGACAAAAATATTAAGATTTTTTTAAGGTTTCATTAAGATAAGGAGTCTAAAATATTGTCTTCTAAATTGCTTAAAAAGTGTAGTACCAGCTTTCAGACACTGGAGGGCAGCAACTCCCCATCTTCCCATCTTTTAATGCTGTTGGGAACCAGTGTGTTGTTGTGTTTTTGGCCAGCAGAGGGCGCAAATTCCCCGTTCTTTCAAGGCAACAAATCGTGTTTGAAAAATATTTAGAGGAAGCGTTTCTACCATGTAACTCTTGTAAAAGTTTATTTATAAAAACCAAAATAAAATAACTGAATTTGTATTTGGTTATTGATTACATAACTTATAAACTACTTTTAATTTGACATTTGGTTTGATTTATGGCCACATACTCTGTCTTTAGGGGATTTATATATTTTTTAGGTCAACTGGATGAAACACGATAACTCAATTATAGTGTAAGTGAAGTCATTGTGGCTTTCCCATTATTTTAGACTAACTATATGCTGTTAACAATAATTTAAAACCTGCAATAATTTTAAGAGGTATCATTTATTTTGAAGGAATCTACAGGAAGTGCTCTTGAGTTTTGGATTGTTTAGCATCGTGAACACTGCCTGTAGTAACAGTTTTGGTCCAATAGAGGGCGGAAAAATCCTTAATCTCAAAAACCAGAGGATTGAGTTATCGGGTTTCCATCCAGTTGACCTAAATAATTAAGTATGTGACCATCAGTCAAACCAAATGTCAGATTAAAAGTAATTAAATTAAAAGTTTATAAGTTAAGTGACAGTGTGACGTAGATCTGTCAGGCTTTTCTAATCCTAGAGTTTCACCGTCTATCAGAAGCTAATGCAGGAAATAGGTGTAGGAGACTATTTTCATGTTCAGCCTGCATGAAAAACTCAGAGTGAATATATAAAATAATCATTAAAAAATGTTTATCAGTGAAGTACCACTTCACTATCAAACAAATAACCATTAAATTATATGTAATTTAAATTTAACTTTGCATTAATGAATCTAAATTTGGATCAGATTCATATCCATTATTTGCCCACCCGAAGCCAGCTGTGGGTCTAGTTTGGTGTTCATACTTCTGAACACGTGTCGATTTCCTGTGAATGTGTCTGAGATGATCTTGGAAAAAATAAGATTGCAATAATGTCATTCCAAAAGGACCACAGTCCAGCATGAAAGACGTGTGTGACATTTGAAACGGTTTTATTTAATCCAATTAAGACTCCCTGCCAGCGAGAGTGGCATTTTTGTGTTATTGCTCACCTCTGACTCACCTTTCAGCCGGTAGAGGTTTAATAAACAGTCCTCATCATTTCCCATCACAGCACAGAGATACAGATGGTGAATAGGTCTGGATTTATGGCTGCTCAAATTAGATTTATGACTGGTTAGATGAGGGCATTCTGCTGTATTATTGCATACGTGAGCTCCATCTGCTGGAGGAGGGTGGATAATTTCATATCCAAGGGTCTGTTTGTTGTCGTGATTCTCTCAGCGAGGACTGAGTCATAAAACCAGACCTAAACATAAGCCCACAAAAGACAAATGATTGGATTAGGATTTTTAAAAAAATGTTTATTTGGAAAACCCTTCAAAAAAAATCCATTCCTTTATAATATTAGTGACTGTGAGCAGTGTGTGCACAGTGTGCAGGAAAACAGAAGTTTCCTAAGAGCAACACGACTGCTTACAAACAAAAGGCTGAGGCAATATATTATTCCTTCAGGAAATGTCAGAAAGCTTCTGACCACAACCGCTCATTAGTCCAGAGTCACTTCCCAAAGTTCCCATCCCTCTGTCTGTGAGCTTCACAGCCTCCACCCGTCCAATTCACTGAAAACTCCACCAACTTCCTGTTTAATTAGAAATTAAAACAAATAGACTGTCTCTATTCTGAAATAACATCAGTTCAGTAGAAAGTTACTCAGACTCAACCAGGTAAAGAGGCGGGGCTATAAGGTGATGATTCTTTAAAAATGTGCAGAAACGTGCTGCCAGGAGTGTTATTCAACACCTGTCATTCGTGTGTGGGTTATTTTTGGGGAAGGCAAATAGTGGGAGGAGCTACAGCAGGGTCACAGCAGGGCATGTTTCTGTAGCTTAAAGGTATAGCGTACGATCTTTTTCTTCCAGGTGGATCACCTAAACCATTGGTCCGCATAACTGTTTTTCCTTTATTTTTATATCTAGTATGAATGTTAGATACACATCCTTCTCATCATCACTCCTGATGATCTGACCTAAATATCTCACATTGTTGTTTACTTCTAAGTCATGTTCTGACAGAAAAAGTAGGAAAAGTTTGCCCCTTATCCTCTTTAGTTCTGGCAATAATAACAGCACTCATTTGAGCATTAAACTTAAAGGGATATTCCACCCCAAAGTAAAATGTTGTCTGTTGCCATATTTCCCAGAGTTAGATAAGTAGGAAAAAACAATTTGTATCCAGCCCAGTCATTCTGCTGATCTGGTAGTACTCTTTTAGCTTTGGCTTAACATAAAACAATGTAAGTGGATGGTACCAACTAGCCTTGAGTGTGAAAAAGACATTAAAATTACTCAGTAGTGATTCTAATTTTGCTTGGTGACCTCCATAATCACATTGACTGCAAATGAAAATAATAAGTAACACAAAGGATTCACAAGCACCATTTTAGAGTTGGGGCTACTTTATGACAAAGCACAGCTGTAGGCTTCTGCTGTGTGTGTGTGTGTGTGTGTGATGAACATGTGCATTTGTGTTTATGAATACAGGTGTCTTTGGGCATCATGTCCTTGCACCTTTCACTGGAGGCGTAAGCCTGCCGCACACGAGAGCCAAAAGCTGAGCTAACGGTCATTCGAACCCCAAATTGTGCTTCTTTACTAGGGAACGACATAGGAGGTAATGAACATGGGGACTAATGGGTAGTTAACCAGTTCTTACTGGTAAAAAACAATCACCAGTCTTATTCAGGGACTAATGGTTAGTTATCTAAGGATCAGAGGAGGAACAAATCAATACTTAATCAGTACTTCACCATTACCTACTACACTTGTGTCCCCTACAGTAAAGTGAAGTCTCCTCCCAAGTACCTACTGAGGACCTAGTCATTACTTACTCAGTACTTAACCAATAACTACTATTTATCTATCTTGATAAATAAATGATTTTTAAATTTTTTTTTAAAATGAATCAAACATCCTTTAATTATAACTTCAACAGGAACATCTAACTAATGTCCGAAAACTCAGGATAGATGAGATTTGCAGAGGTTTTTATTATAGAAACTGTACAGTTTCATTCTCCCACTCACTCACTCACTCACTCACTCACTCACTCACACACACACACACACACACACACACACACACACACACACACACACACACACACACACACACACACACACACACACACACGGTGAAAAGCAACTGTGTACCCACAGCAACCCTGGTCCTTGAGAGCCCCAATCCAGAATGTTTTGGTTGTTTTCCTGCTCTAACACACCTGGTTTAATTATTTGTTCAGCAGCTCACAAAGCTCTGAAGAAGCCTGTTAATCACACACTGATTAAAATCAGCTGTGCTGAAGTGAAGAAGGGTTTCTATGTTTCAACACACCTGACGTATCAAAGCACTTTATTATGTGTGATATTTATAACACTAAACGTGCCAAGATTGCATATCTGGGCAAATGGTGATATGAAAATAAATCAGGTCATTCTACATCCTGTCTGTCAGACAAACCAGTCATGGAACATGAGTCATTATTTCTAGGATTTGTTGGTTCTGCTTGTTTATGCAAGAAAGGAAAATTATAATAACAAAATAAACTTTAGTATATTAGGTTTACATGGTTAACCCTTGGAGGTCCCTAAAAAGCATCTGGGACCCTTAGCGCAAAGAAATGTCCTTGATAAAAAGGTGTAATTAAAATTATATAATGTTTCATAAGTCAGAATTTTTTTACACAGATTCCATCCTTGGCTTCAGCACTCAATAAACATAATAAAATGTGTGTTTTTTTTAGATTAAACCCCTTTAATGTCAGGTTTTATAAACAAAATCTGCATTGTAAAAAAAACCAAACACTGCCTGCAGAGAAAACTGCACTAGGGACCTCTAAGGAAAAAAAGATCAAATTCTCTGGTTTTCATAAAAACTAAAATGTGATCAAAATTGGAACAAAGGATGCATGGTGACGCTTCCCAGTACAACAAACATCTGTTTATCTGTTTGAACACAAAACTTCACTTTTGTGGATTTAAACCTGTTCATGTGAAGCTTTGCATTAAATAACGATTCATCAGGTAACTGAGACACGTGGTGTTACCAGACAGGATATTTACCAAAGATGGGTTAGAAAATCCGCCCTGTTGCCATCACTGGTTCATGATTACTGAGAGCAACACTAGACCACGAAAAGAGAAGTATTTGGGATTGTCACAATCTAAGTGTGCAAACAGACAGTTGGAGGGATGAAAAGCTGCACTTTGGCCAACTTGTAATTGCAAAAGCACTTCTTCTCCAACCGTAGCTGTGCTTCAACAGCCTCATTCTCTTTGTGGGTGGACTGCAGCAGAAGATGGTTCCCTTCTTAGTTGTTGTGCTTCTGCTGTCCTTCAGCAGCTTTTCACTCAGCGACGGTAATCATCGTTTTCTCGTGTTTGTATGAAGTGAAAAATCTTTATTGTGTGAGACTTGTTTGGGTGTAAGACTTGTTTTCTGTTTTCTCAGATTGTAACACAGAGTTTCTGTTCAACGTGAACTTTACTGGATCAGATCTGACGTTCCTGTACTCTCCGTCCGTGGACCACTGTCAGCAGCTGTGCACTCAGCACCCCAAGTGCCTCTTCTTCACCTTCGTGCGACCTGACTTCCCCACAGACGATCGGTAAGCCATATATGATGTTTGATATATGATAAATAAAAATATAGCAAAGAAAACAGTATAAATTTAAATGCACATTACTACAAATGTTTTGTGTTGTCACAATTTGAGCCAGGATGTTGGATTTTTATGCTCATTAAAAAGACTTTTGGACTTTTCACGATCAAGTTGTGCAAAGCGTGTGTGCATGTGTGTGTATACTTGTCTTTATATGTTTAAGTGGACACATTTTTTACCTGTAATGTGTGGACATTAGTACATTGTGGGGACATTTGGATGGTCCTCACAGTGCAAAATACCCTAATGCTTGGTTTTAGAGGTATGGTGTGAATTAGCTTTTAGTTTAGGTTGGGGTCCACACAGAGATACAAATACAAGTGTGTGTGTGTGCATATATAGTCTGGCCACGACCCAAAGGGAGAGCTCAGTTGTAGGCCATCTTGTTCCTCTCTGATGCATCATCCCACCCACCAAACCGATGGAGCGCTGTGATTTGCACAACACCTTACTGCTCAGGCCAATGGTAGACCTGCTGAGGCTCCTATGGAGGGTGGCTAGACCAACATGCAGGGCTAAATCATTTTGCTACGGTCTGTCTAGATTTCTAGGCTAATAATTATTTTTAGCCTAATAATTATCAAGAAAATGACAGAGAACACTTTCAGTTTGGCTAAAGAACCTTCAAAAACAACTTACACTTTATCTCTGTTTAAGTCGTTGTCTGTCTGATGAAACTTAGATGCAACAAACACTAAAAAGAACTGATGAAAATAATAACTGTTCTTGTTTGTATCTTTCTCTTTTTACAGACAATTCCACTGCAACCTCAAATCCACTCCCACTGGACAGCCAACATCACAGATTCAACTCCCGGGAGTCACATCTGGGTTTTCTCTCAAACCGTGCAGTGCAGACCCACGTAGGTTCACGAGGGTTATCAAAACCACTGATCAACACAGCTGTTATTAGTGAAAGTTCCCTAAAATACACTTAAAACACAGAACTTCCTCTAAATGAAATGTCACAATGGGGGTTGGGAAATTGGCTTATTGTTGCGATTGTGACTAGTTTAAAAAAACAACTTAAGATAGATAAAAAATGTCAGAGCATCAACAAAATCAGTTTTTAATTAAAGGTATTTTAGTGTCATATATGCTAATCTTTCTGTTTTTTTCCCACACCAGGACCTTGCTTTTCTCAGGAGTTTGAGAACATTGACTTCTTGGGTGCGGACTACAGAGCTTTGTTCACGGCCGACTATGATGAGTGTCAGAGAGCCTGCACTCAGGACCCTGGCTGTCAGTTCTTCACATTTTTAAACAAAGATTTCTCACCATCAAATTTCAGGTAAATCTCCTTAACTGAGCTCAAGAGGAAGCTGGTTCCAAAGTCTAGGTGTGGCCACAGCAAAAGCCCGATCACCTCTTCAACATCGCCCTCAGGTTGACCAGTAGCTGCCGGTCAGCCGACCTTAGAAGTTGCGTTTGATCATATTGCATGAGAATATGAGAAAGCTACGATGGTGCCAGCCCATTTAAGGATTTATACGATTTATATGTCAGGACAAGAATTTTAAAACAAACTCTTAACTCTTTGGCTTCATTAGGGACATTTTTGTGTTTGTGCATATGATATGCTTTTTTTTTTGTCACAAAACCCCTCTCCTGACAAATTTTGAAATTTCATTTGGAATTTTGAAAATAGATAAAGGGAACGCTATGAAACAACAGTTTTTGATCCTGTAGCCTCTGCAAAAAATAATTATGCATTCTGTGATATTAGGGTTCATTTCTGATAAAAGTAGTCATATTTGTTATTTTTACTGTTTACCAGCAAAATCAGTCATTTTTCCATTAGGGCCCCTGTGAGAAAACGTGACATTTTCTTTATATCTTCTGCTGCCACTAATGGAAAAATGACTGATTTTGGTGTTGAACAGTAAAAATGACAAATATGACTACTTTTATCAAAAATGAACCCTAATATCACAGAATGCATAATTATTTTTTGCAGAGAGGTTAGAGGATGAAAAACTGTGGTTTGAATTGAAGTCAATGGGACATTTTTGTCCTGAAGAGGCACAAGAGGGTTTAAATCTGTTAATACACAAAAACTGATAAAGCATAAAATGTGATATTTTAATCCGTTTTGACATGTCCAAGGCTGATTGAAAAAAATATATTTCACACCCAAAATGTTTTATGTAAGATAACTCCTCTTTTGTCTGCTTTTTTCAAGAAAAAATGAGCATCACATAATCAAGCTGCCATATAAAGAGTTACATTTTAGATAAATATTCAATATTTGATTGTTTTGATCAGAACTGAAGTTGTTCGCAAGATTTAAGCCCAAAAAGCAGAAAATCTGGACCATTTCTACAGCAGTTTTTTAGAGGTCGACATTTTTGTCCCTAAGGACTCAAGTGTGTAGTAAATTTTAAATCTGTTGCTATGCAAAAACAATAAATGTAAAAAATTCAATATTTTAGATATTTCATAACATAACCATGCAAGACTGCTTTGTAATAAATGCCCCAGGCACAAAAAAGTTTTTTTTTTAGATAATAGCTATGTTTTACTGTTTTTTTTGTCCATAAATTACAGCAATGACTTATAGTAATAAAACTGGCATTTCAAGAGATAAAATTCTCAAAATGATTGAAATTTGTATATGTTTGAACAGGGCTGAAGGCAAATTTGTGATAGCATCCTTAGCAAAAGGTGACAGTGCATCCAAAGGTGTAGACAAAACTGCTGATGACCCACTAGGTTAAAAAAAGATAATCTTCATGTTGCTCTCAGGTTGCAAATTCAGTATTCTCCCCACAAGGAGTGGAGGGGGCTGAGAGACCATTCATTCACCCTGTAAAGGGTTATTTTTAGGGATGCACCGATACCGATACTGGTATCGGTATCGGGCCGATACAGATACCGATACCAGAAAAAAGCTAACCGATACCAGGTACCGATACCAGTTGCCTGAAAGTAGCTTCACTGGGACTTGTCATTTCTGTTGTAGTTTTCTATATTGACCAATAGGGGAGCTGTTTCAAACATTGTAAATGAAAGCAGAAACAGGCTGTCAGAATTGACGCGGGTTGGACTGGCTGAACCGGGAGTTCGGATGTGGCGTGTCAGAATAACCCAGACGCGGAGTGAACTGACGTCGGGAGGAACTGAACACGCAGCTTTAATCTCGGAACGCGGCACGTAACTCGAGGAGTAACGAGGAAGTGCGGGCGTTCCGGTAAAAGAAAAAGACTGACTTACGGATCGAAGACAGTCCGTCAGCGCGTCTGGAACGTGGGCTGACGTGGATTCGAGACTGGTCTGGAATGTGGACCGATCTGGCGTGGATAGTGGCTGGTAAGCCTGGTAAACTCTTAATCCAAAGTTCGTGGTAAACGATGGCTGAGTGCTGGAGCGGGCGGAATCACTTCCGTATATAGTCTCGGGGCGATGACGTGGATCTGAGGTGCCGACGAGGGATGCTGGGAAGTGGAGTTCTGGTGACGGTGGAGCGCCTGAGGGGACTGCTGGGAGTAGAAGAGGTGGGGGCAGCAGCAGGACCCGTGACAGGACCCCCCCCACTAGGGCCGGCCCCAGACGGCCCAGAGCGACGAGACCAGAAGTCGTCCAGGAGGGACGGGGACAGAAAGGAGCGGGCGGGTTCCCAAGAGCGCTCCTCCGGCCCGTAGCCGACCCAGTCCACGAGGTATTGCCAGCCGCGACCCCGACGGCGAGCGTCTAGAATGCGGCGGACAGTGTACACCTGATCCCCCGAGGAGCAGCGAGGGGAAGGCGCAGGAAGAGGAGGGGGCGCCAGCGGGGAGGAGACCACGGGTTTCAGTTGGGAGACATGGAACACGGGATGGAAGCGCAGAGTGGACGGCAGGCGAAGGCGGTAGGTGACTGGGTTGACGACCCGCAGCACGGGATAGGGCCCCAAGAAGCGTGGGGTCAACTTGCGGGAACCTGCCTGGAGCCGAAGGTTTGCGGAGGAGAGCCACACACGATCCCCAGGTTGGAAAGTCGGCCCTGGTCGGTGGCGACGTCGATGCTGGCGGGCGTAAGAGGTGTTGGCCCTGGTGATGGCGGCTCGAGCCCGAATCCAGGCCAGGCGGCAGCGGCGGACCAGGGTCTGGGCGGCCGGCACTGTGACTTCCGACTCCTGGTGGGCGAAGAGAGGAGGTTGATAGCCGTTACAGACTTCGAACGGAGACATGCCGGTGGCAGAGGAAACGTGGAGGTTATGAGACATCTCCGCCCAGAGGAGGTACTTGGGCCAGCAGGAGGGCTGGGAGGACACAAAGCAACGCAAGTAGCGGCCGAGTTGTTGGTTGGCCCGCTCCGTCTGTCCGTTGGTCTGGGGGTGATAGCCGGAGGACAGGCTCACGGTGGTCCCCACGAGATGGCAGAAGGCTCTCTAGAACCTTGAGGTGAACTGAGGGCCCCGGTCGGACACCACATCCTGCGGGAATCCATGGAGACGGACCACACCCTCCAGGAGTAGTTCGGCAGTTCGTTTGGCTGTGGGTAGGCCCGCCAGAGCCACTAGGTGTATGGCCTTGGAGAAGCGGTCTGTGATAGTGAGGATGGTGTCCAGGTGGTCGACCACGGGCAGACCGGTCACAAAGTCGAGCCCGATGTGGGACCAGGGCCGCTTGGGCACGGGAAGGGACTGAAGGGGTCCTGCGGCCGGTTGGTTGAGGGACTTGGCTTGGGCGCAGATAGCACAGGCTGCAACATACTCTAATACATCCTTCTTCATGGTTGGCCACCAGAGGGCACGGCTCATGAATTGTAGGGTTCGTGTTCCGCCTGGGTGACCCGAGAGCCGGGAGGTGTGGCCCTATGCCAGGGCTTCTGGGCGACAGGCTGTCGGGACGTAGAGTCGGTTGTTGGGAGTCTCGGCGGGTGCTGGGTCTGAGAGAAGAGCCGCCTTGATGGAGTCCTCCAGGGGCCAGTGAGCGGCGCTCAGAAAACGGTGTCCGGGCAGGATGGTGGTTGGTGAGATTGGCGAGAAGGAGCGGATTGGCTGAAGAGACGTGACAGGGCGTCGGCTTTCAGGTTCTTGGATCCTGGTCGGTAAGCGATGTGGAAGTTGTAGGGTTCAAAGAAAAGAGCCCACCGGGCCTGGCGTGGATTGAGTTGGCGGGCGGTTTGGATATGGATGAGGTTTTGGTGGTCGGTCCATATTAGAAAGGGGTCTGAAGTTCCTAGCAGCCATTTTCGCCATTCCTCCAAGGCCCACTTGATGGCCAGGAGCTCCCGGTCTCCCACCCCATAGTTCTGCTGTGTGGGAGTGAACTTCCTGGAGAAGTAGGCGCAGGGGTGCATCTTTGAGTCGGCGCCCCGTTGGGACAGGATAGCGCCGGCACCCACTTCGGAAGCATCCACCTCGACCACAAAGGGGCGAGAGGGGTCAGGGTGAGTCAGAATGGGTGCGGAGGTGAAGCGGCGAACCAGGGTTTGGAAAGCCTGAACGGCTTCGGGAGTGAGGCGAAAGGGTCGGTGCGGGTGCATGGATTTGGTGAGAGCGGTGAGTGGAGAGGCTACGGAACTGAAGTTGCGGATGAACCTCCGGTAGAAGTTGGAAAACCCCAAGAAGCTCTGTAATTGCTTCAGGGAGGTCGGAAGAGGCCAGTGGGCGACAGCCTCGATCTTCTGGGGTTCCATGGCCAACCCCTGGGAGGAAATGACGAAACCCAGGAAGGAAGTGGTTTGTTGGTGGAACGCACATTTTTCCAACTTGCAGTAGAGGCCGTTCTCCAGCAGTCGGGTAAGGACGGCTCTCACATGGGTGACATGCTCCTCCAGGGTGTGGGAGTAGATCAATATGTCGTCCAGGTAGGCGAACACCCACCTACCTAGCATGTCGCGGAGGACATCGGTGATGAGGCGCTGGAAAACGGATGGACTGTTGCACAAGCCAAAGGGCATGACCAGATATTCGTAGTGGCCTGTGGGCGTGACGAATGCTGTCTTCCACTCATCTCCCTCTTTGATACGGACCAAGTTATAAGCGCTGCGGAGGTCCAGCTTGGTGAAGATGGAGGACTGGGTGATGGCGTCCAATGCCGTGGTCATTAGAGGAAGAGGGTGTCGGTCCCGAATGGTGATCTTGTTTAGACCCCGGTAGTCGATACAGGGTCGGAGCTCTCCTCCCTTCTTCTTTACAAAGAAGAACCCTGCGGCCCCAGGTGACTTGGAGGGCCGGATGGACCCCTGCTGAAGGGACTCCGAGATGTAGGAGTCCATGGCTCGGGTCTCTGCTGGGGACAAGGAGTAAAGGCGACCCCGGGGGGGAGTGGTCCCCGGTTGGAGCTTGATTTCCAGGTCATACGGGCGGTGTGGTGGCAGGGAGTTGGTCGGACGTTTGGAAAAGGTCTGAGCCAGGTCGTGGTACTGAGCAGGGATGAGGGACAGGTCCACGTCCTCCGGGGGCGAAGGGGCCGGACTGATTGTGAGGGGACCCTGGTGGGCTTGGCAGGCAGGTCCCCATCCCAACACCTCACCGGTGCTCCAGGAGATGTGCGGTTCGTGGCGGCAAAACCAGGAGTGGCCCAGGATGAGCGGGGTCGAGGGGGCTTGGATTATGAGGAAGCGGAGGCTCTCGGTGTGTCCATGAACGACCATCTGGAGGTCGGTCGTCCCCTGACGGACCGGGAAGGGTCGTAGGGGGGTCCCGTCCACAGAGGTGACCGGAATGACGTGGGTCAGTGGAGACAGGGGAATGCGAAGTTGCTGGGCCAGGGCAGCGTCCATGAAGCAGTCAGAGGCCCCTGTGTCCAGTAGCGCATCCTGGGTCACGGGTCCTTGGGGCAGGTGCAGGGTGATCGGTAACAGTGTTCGAGAGGATGGGGACCGGGACATCCCAAGCAGGACTCCTCCCGGGTCTACTTGGGGTCGTCATTTCCCGGGCGGAGAGGGCAGATGAGGCGTCGATGTCCGGGACTGCCGCAGTAAGCACATAGACCCTCACGGAAACGCCGTTCTTTCTCCTCGGGTCTCAAGTGACCCAGTTGCATGGGCTCGCTTGTGGGAGCGGGTGTCTGGAGTCGAGGAGTCGCTGGGACCGCAGGAGGAAGCAGATCGGC
The DNA here is from genome assembly GCA_006937985.1 of Aphyosemion australe. Lineage (NCBI taxonomy): Eukaryota > Metazoa > Chordata > Actinopteri > Cyprinodontiformes > Nothobranchiidae > Aphyosemion > Aphyosemion australe. The sequence continues at coordinate 407,470 of SSNS01000083.1, read as the reverse complement.
GGGTCTGCGGCCCAACATGCATAAATCCAGCTGGAGGGCGAGGTCGACTGCCTTATCCAGGGTAGTAGGCTTCTCCCGACCCACCATGGCATTCCGTATCCGGGCGGCAAGCCCCTCGAGATAAACTGCTGCCAGCGCCTCATCCCCCCAGGTTAGCTTGGCAGCGGTGGTACGGAACCGGGAAGTGTACTGGGTCACTGTCTGATTGCCCTGGCGGAGTTGGAGGAGCTGGGTTTCAGCGGATGTCTCGCTGCCTGGTGGCACAAACGTCTTCCTTAACTCCCCCACAAAAGCCAGGTAATCGTTACAGAAGGGAGACTTCTTGTTATATAAGGCGGCGGCCCACTCCGAGGCCCTCCCTGTGAGTAGTGAAGTTAGAAGCCCCACCCGGGAGCGAGAGGTGGCGTACAGGTCCGGCTGGCACTCGAAAGTCATAGCGAGGGTGGCCAACAATCCCTCGGGGGATCCATGGATCCCGTCCCATTTTTCAGGGAGACTGAGCAGCGGCGTAACAGGAGGTCTGGGTGGTTGTTGCAGTGAGGCAGACAGCTGCAGAACCACGGTGGCGACAGAGTCGAGCTTGGAGGCCAGGTGCTCCATCGATGCAGCTAGCTGGGACACCTGTGTCTGCAGGCGTGTGAACTCCGCTGGGTCATATTTGGACTCAGCCATCCTATCAGAATTGACGCGGGTTGGACTGGCTGAACCGGGAGTTCGGATGTGGCGTGTCAGAATAACCCAGACGCGGAGTGAACTGACGTCGGGAGGAACTGAACACGCAGCTTTAATCTCGGAACGCGGCACATAACTCGAGGAGTAACGAGGAAGTGCGGGCGTTCCGGTAAAAGAAAAAGACTGACTTACGGATCGAAGACAGTCCGTCAGCGCGTCTGGAACGTGGGCTGACGTGGATTGGAGACTGGTCTGGAATGTGGACCGATCTGGCGTGGATAGTGGCTGGTAAGCCTGGTAAACTCTTAATCCAAAGTTCGTGGTAAACGATGGCTGAGTGCTGGAGCGGGCGGAATCACTTCCGTATATAGTCTCGGGGCGATGACGTGGATCTGAGGTGCCGACGAGGGATGCTGGGAAGTGGAGTTCTGGTGACGGTGGAGCGCCTGAGGGGACTGCTGGGAGTAGAAGAGGTGGGGGCAGCAGCAGGACCCGTGACACAGGCTCACACCTGAAAATGCAGAGATGACTATTTTCATCAAAAAGAACCTGCTGTTCATGTTTCCCAAAAAAGCCTGTATTCCAATTCATTGCATTTTTGTGTGTGGTACAAGTATCGGTATCGGTAATCGGTATCGGCGAGTACTCAGATCCAAGTATCGGTATCGTATCGGTTTGGAAAAAAGTGGTATCGTTGCATCCCTAGTTATTTTAGCACCTACTGGCTCAAGAAGACGATTTAAAAATATGGCAGTTACTTTGTGTACCTTTAAAGCCACACTATGCAAATTTTTTATATTTTTAAATCATTTTCTTGAGCCAGTATGTGCTAAAATGACCCTTTACAAGGTTAATGAAATGTTAAGGCTGGTTTATACTCGGTCCGTCTGCGTGAAATGGACGCACGCACCGCCATTTTGCGTCGGCGCAAGGGCTCTCCGACTGGCTTGCGGAGGGTGACGGCGACATGACCCAAATTTTAAACATCCGTCAAAAGTGACAGAGACCGCAAGCTTGTGATTGGTCAGGATGACGCTTCCTGTAACTTCGTCACCAGCACCGCCGTTGCTCCGTTAATAAGTAAAAAAATATTTAGCGGCAGACCCAGAATAGATTGAAGAACGCATCGCGGAAAAGTCCGAAAATATGAACGTTTATTCACCCGTGACTGAAGGAGTACAAAATACGGAGCAAACGTGGATGGAAACGACGGGAAACGTGGGTTTAGAACTGGCGACTGGATGAAGAGGTGGAGGAGAATGAAGGACAAATTAGTCCGTGTTAAAAAGTCTCTGAAATACATTAAAACAATGTAAAAACATGAGTAAATACACTATCGTGAACCGGATACACGAGTGTCATGGTGGCAGGATATCACAGAATAGCGCTACGCCCTCTGTTGTCCTGGCGGGGAATTGCTTTGCAACACTCCGCTGCCTGAACAGAAGTTCGAATGTGAAAACCTTTCCGACGCTCCGTGTGCGTCTCTCCATTGCGGAGCTCACAGAGAGTATAAACCAGGCTTTACTCAGACCCCCACCGCCCTCTGTGGCCAGAATACCGCACTTGCAACTCCACACTGGCAAGCTGCTCCCTGCTGGACTTGGCTGGTGCTGCAGTCTGCTTCCAGCATTGTTCCAGCATGTTTTAGATCATGAACACAGCTGATTTGTTTGATTTAGTGATGAACCGCTCCTGTAGACACTAACGAAGGCTGAGGAGACATTTCAGCAGTTAGATTAAGGTGTTAAAAAGACGAACGCACAGCGAGGAGATAAGTTTCACTTTTGGTTTTGCTAACGAACACTAGGGGGTGCTAAAAACAAGTCAAAACTGCCAAATGTTCCTTTATTACAACTTTGTAGGCTGTGATGTGACTGGATCAAACTGGCCAATAAGGAAAGTCAGAGCATGAGTAAAAGTCAATAACAAATATTTATTAAGTTATCAGTGGAATGTGCCAATGTCTAGGAAATCAATGTCACACTAGACAGGAGTGGAGTGGGAAGTCAGTGTCAAGGGTGACCACTAGAGGGCAGCCTTTTGTTAGGACATTGAATTGATCATAAAGGGCCAGTTCTGCACTTTTGTATAATTCTTATAACCTTGATGAAAATTAAAATATTCTTCCTTGCTAGTCTTTCCTGGACTTAAGTGTGTTAATTAAGTCTAACTAAATTGTTTCTCTATGGTAGACAGATGTCATTAAAAACGTATTTTCTTCCATTCCAGGTTCAAATGTCATCTGAAATTCAGCTGGTCTGTACCGGCACCCCCTACAGTAGAGAGAAAGCCTGGCCTTGTATCTGGATTCTCTCAGAACAATCAGTTCCCTCAACAGATTGCTGAAGGTACACAAACACCTGAGAGTTAGCGGTAATGGATTATGATGGCTTGTGGTGGGTATTCATAGCCTGGCAAGCCATCCTATATATGTGAATAAATAGTCTGGCCATGAACCATTGATGGCTCTCAGTCGTGGGCCGGGATCTACGGTTGTCTTTCAAACTGTCTGTATGCAATTGGATAGCGCTAGGACCAATCAGAGTAACGAACAACGTGACGTAATCACAGCGACGGAAAAGAAGAGGGAGGCAGCAATGGCGTCTAGCATCAAAGATTTCTGTCGTTTTTGTATGAAAAACATGCGAATATCAGGTGTACTGGGACATTGCACTACTTTGTTTGATAAAAAAAAGAAGCCGCTAAGTATATCAGACAGACTTACGCACGTTGGAGTCTAAGGGCCGTGATATACTTGCTGTTTAGCGACGCACACGCGTGTTTAAAATGGCCGGCACGTCTAGCTTGCATTGATTTGAAGCGTCGTTTGTGCGCGTCCCCCAAAATTAACGCTACACGACGCGCCCGAATGCTGTAATATTCGAGTAACTAGTAGGTGGAGTTGACAAAATGAGCGAGACACACTCGTCATGGTGACTCTGTCTCTGGTTTAGAGGTCTTTCACACCATCTACGATACCGCTGCTGTCTTTTTTTTCTGCTGTAATCTCAAAATTAACCAGTTACTGATTTCCTTTATTCACGCCATGTTTGTTTTGCTGCCCCGGCTCTCTATCCGGTCTGAGTACTCTCGCCTGCCCCCTAGTGGAACACTCTGGTACTACATGCGGTGCAGCGCTGTATAGCAGCAAGTATATGAAGAAAGACGCAGCCTGCTGCCTGCGCCAACGCGAGCTTAAACTGCAAGTATATCACGGCCCTAAATCGTCCAATGTTGATGACAAAGCCGTTTCAAACGAACGTGGTTCCTGCGCTGCCGCCATGTTGTTTGTGTTTGTGGCCGCAGCTCTGACGTCATCGGCTACTCCCGCTCTGTGATTGGCCCACAATATTTAGCGCTGTGATTGGCCCAACCAAAACTGTAGCGAGCTGTGATTGGACAGCCACAGCTCAGGCTGCGAGGGTTCCAATGAAGCGTGCCTAGACCAAACTTTGCAAGGCAAGAATTTGGTCTAGCTCACTAGGCTAGGGTATTCATGCATTTTGCTTGTTACTTACAGCATGTGAAGGCAAGTTTTTCCAAAGCACCTTCATCCCAGGAAGTGATCTCCTGTCGCTGCAGGCTGTTTCTTCTGAACATTGTCAGGTCCTGTGTTCTGCTCATCCTCAGTGCTCCTACTTCTCTTTTGTCAGGTACGATGTGTCCGTTTTGCAGTAAGAAAGACACTTTTTTACTATGAGTTCATCAAACTGAATTATCTTACATATCTTTTTCCCTTAATATTAAAAGTTGAATTTGTTTCTGCAGTAATGACTTCACCTGCTTTTTGAAGAACAATCTAAATGGCTTGGTCCTCGAAGCAAAAGATGGAATCACGTCGGGGCTTCCAGCACGTTTCTGTCAGCTCAGTGACAGTATGTTCCTCTAATCACATTACCACTAAACACAGAGCAGGGTTTCTTTATGCTCTGACTGTGTCAAGTGTATACTTTTCTAATGTTTTAATGTGCAATTTGACCATATTTACCTTTGTTAACAGGCTGGGTCAAGCTGACATATGAAGGAGTTGATTTCAGAGGTTCTGACATTCGTAATGAGCAGCTGGACAACGCAGACGCGTGTCAGACCACATGCACCGAGGATCTTAACTGCCAGTTCTACACCTACCTCAATGACAACTTCTCTGATGCAGCTTTTCGGTACAGTATTACTTTGTTTAAAGTTCACTCAATATCCCGTATTTATCATCCAGCATTGAATTACGCTGCAGCAACAATAAAGAACTGTTTTTATGTTTTAGGAGGCGCTGCTTTCTTAAGCGTGTCATCACCATGCCTGCTCCTCCTAAGGTTAAGAAGCTGGACAATGTTGTGTCTGGATTTTCATTGAGGAACTGTGCAAATGCAGTTCAATAGGCAAACATTTGTTATGCTTTCCTATTTTGTGAGTGGAAACATGAATAAAAATGTTTGCATGAAGTTTTTTGGGTTCTGATTTGACATTTTTTAAATCGTTATTAACGTGGACGTATGTTGACCCAAAGAGGCATGCTAAAGGCAGGGTTTGTATTGCTTTTATGAGCAGAGAGCACATCTGGTTATCAAACTGGGAACGTTTTCAACTGGAGCACCAACAATTCTGCCCCCCAAGCCCGTTTTGATGTCCGTAATGATTAAGGCATAATTTTGTCATCATTAACACACCAAATGTGTTTCTGGTGGATTGAAGCTGAGTGGAATGCACTTATTTCACCAACAGCACCAAGTTCTCTTTCTTAACATTCGTTTCGATGTCTCACTATGGGATATGCCCCTCCGCGGATTCCTCAGAAGCGCTTATCTCAATACGCCAATCCTGATTGGCCAGTGACCGTGACACTCACGTCACATGCTACTATAAGTAGCACGCGTACAAAAGCATGCGTCATTCAACCACCTCTTCTCGCTTCGGTGGTAGCTTATCAGGTAAGTTAGCTCAACTGGTCACAGACGGAGCCAGCTGCCTTTTCTCTCCGTCGCCCAACGCTGACTTACTTTCCTTCTGTCCTTGACCTTCAGAACCGTGTGGCGGACCCAGCTGGGGCTCCCAGCTCGAATTGGCCGCTCTGAACCACCCCGTTGAGGACGTGTTGGAATTGGACTATGGCGACGACGACGACACTTCGGAACTCCTCATTTCAGAGGAGGACGAAGTGGACGACGTTTTTCTCCCTCTCGCTCAGGCCTCCATGCCTAGCTTCCCGTCCTCTCCAAGGGATGGAGCGGTTTCTCCAGCCGCTCAACTGGACATGCAGTCAGTCTGCCGACGCGCTGCAACCAGGCTCAACATCCCCTGGCCGACCGTCGTCACTGAGGCTGTTAGGTCCCGTTATGAGGGTAAGAAGCTGCCTCAGGCCACGAGGGCTGCAAAACCTCTCCTGCCTGTTAATCTGACTGCCCCACCGTCGGGACAAACCCCGCGACCCGGAGGTCAGCAGGTCAGGAAGAAGAAAAAGGCATCCTGATGATGCTCTTTCCCGCCCGAAGTTGCAGCTGGTTGTTCCCCGTTCGCCAGCTCCACCCGTTCGGTGTCTTCATGGTGCTTGCCCCCCCCTCACGGGACCCTCTCTTCAGAGCTCCTGAACGGTTCGGGGTGGGACGTGGAGCCGGCTCTACCGGCTCAAAACAAACGTCACAAGCACACACACTGTTTGCCACAAACACTTGTTTCAACTGCATTAAATGTTTCGCTGACGCATCCAGACAAAGTGTCGAGGGCGCAGCTAAAAACAATAAAAATGATGCCGATGAGCAAGACAGGGCTAGGGCTTCCCCTGGCGGTTTTTTCGACCAGCCACGGGGTGCTCCCGTCCGCCAGAGCTGTCACAGCGCAAAGTCCCCGCGCTTGCGCAGTGGCTGCCACATGCACCACTTCGCCATGGCCGCTGGAGGGCGCTGCGGCTCCGTGTGTGGCGGCTGTCAGAGCTGTGTCTCCGCTCTCCATTCACACACAGGAATGGGCAGCGGTTTCCGCTTCAGATTGGGTGCTGAAAACTATTTCGAGGGGTTACAGGCTTCAGTTCGCCTCAGTTCCTCCTCGTTTCTCCGGCGTGGTGTTTTCCCACGCTCGAGGGACATCGGCTCACGTTCTCCAGGGAGAAATCTCCTCCCTGCTAGAGAAAAGAGCGATACGCGTTGTGCCTCCCGATCAAGCTCAGAGCGGCTTTTACTCCAGGTATTTTCTGGTCCCCAAACGGGGGGGGACCGGTATTCGCCCGATCCTGGATCTGAGGGTTCTGAACGGTTGCCTCAGGAAATACAAGTTCAAAATGCTCACACTCGCATCCCTTTTGCGTCTGATTCGTCAGGGCGACTGGTTCACCTCAATCGACCTGAGGGACGCCTACTTTCACATTCCCGTGTACCCCCCACACAGGAAGTATCTGAGGTTTGCCTTTCAGGGAGTGTGTTACGAATACACAGTGCTTCCCTTCGGCCTCTCGCTGAGCCCGAGGGTGTTTGTCAGGTGTACGGAGGCAGCCATCGCCCCACTGAGAGAGAGGGGCATTCGGCTGGCCACTTATTTGGACGACTGGCTCCTGCTGGCTCGGTCCAGCGAGGAAGCCGCGTCTCACACACTGCTTGTGATACAACACTTGTGTGGTCTGGGTTTCAGAGTAAACTGGGAAAAAAGCGCTTTAATCCCCTCCCAGACAATAACCTTTTTAGGATTGAATCTGGACTCGGGGGCGTTCACGGCCCGTCTCTCGACGCCGCGCGTAATTGCGCTATCTTCCTGCCTTGCGCGCTTCCGCCTACACAGGTCGGTGCGGTTCGCGTTATGCCTCAGACTTCTGGGTCTCATGGCGTCAGCCATTTCGGTGGTACCGCTGGGCCGTCTACATATGAGAGACTTTCAGCGCTGGGTGGCTGCTCTGGGACTTTCCCCAGTGCGCCACAGAGCGCGCAGGGTGACCGTTTCCGCGGAATGCGTCATGACGCTTCGCCGCTGGCGTCACCCCTCACTCTTGACACGGGGGGTGCCTTTGGGGATGGCTCTCCTGAGGAAAGTGGTCACAACAGATGCGAGCCTGTCGGGATGGGGGGGTCTCCTCGAGGGTCGCACTGTCAGGGGTGTGTGGAGCACAGAGCTCCGGGGAACACACATAAATTATTTGGAACTCCTCGCGGTCCTTCTGGTCCTGAGGCGCTTCCAACCATTTCTCGCCGGCCATCATGTCCTAGTGAGAACAGACAACACCACGACTGTTGCTTACATAAACCGCCAAGGGGGGCTGCGCTCCCTGCGGTTACACACGTTGGCACACAGACTGATCCTGTGGTGCAGCAGGCATTTCCTCTCGATCAGAGCCACCCACGTTCCGGGTGTCCTGAATCGGGGGGCGGACCTGTTGTCCAGAGGGACTCCCCTGTATGGGGATTGGAGTCTGCATCCAGCGGTGCTGGAGCAAGTTTGGATCAGGTTCGGTCGGGCCAGGGTGGATCTGTTCGCGTCCAAGGAGAACGCTCAGTGTCCCCTGTTCTTCTCCCTGCGCGACCAAGACGCTCCTCTAGGCGTGGACGCGCTGGCTCACGAGTGGCCGCGGGAACTGCTTTACGCGTTTCCCCCGGTGGCTCTGATACCGCCCACCTTGCTGAGAGTACGAGCTCAGCGTCACACTCTCATTCTGGTGGCCCCTCACTGGCCAGCCATGCATTGGTTGGCGGACATTTTTCAGCTTTTGGGGGGCCAACCTTGGAAATTGCCACCCCGCAGGGATCTGGTGTCCCAGGCGGGGGGGTCAATTTTCCATCCACATCCGGAACGGCTGGCTCTTTGGGCCTGGCCGCTGAGTGGGTTGGTTTAGGATCGGCAGAGCTGCCTCAGGCAGTCATACGAACCATTCAGAATGCTAGGGCCCCCTCCACTAGGTCCCTATATGACTGTAAATGGAGGGTGTTTGAAGCCTGGTGCAGAGATAGGAATATCCTTCCCTTCCAGTGCCCGGTGAATGCCGTTCTTTCCTTCCTGCAAGAATTGCTGGATAAGAAAAAGGCCTTCTCCACCATTAAGGTGTACCTGGCAGCCATTTCCGCCCGTCACTCTGGCTTTGGGAAGACATTGGCTGGTCAACACCCCCTAGTGTGTAGCTTCATGAGGGGCGCGCGCAGGCTTCTTCCTGTGTCTCGACCTCTGGTGCCCTCTTGGGATCTGTCCTTGGTGCTGAAGGCCCTCTCTGGGGCCCCATTTGAACCTATGGACAGTCTGGACTTGAAGTCTCTGTCTCTTAAGGTGGTGCTGCTCCTGGCTTTGGTTTCAGCAAAGCGGGTCAGTGACTTACAGGCCCTCTCGGTTCACCCGTCCTGCACTCAGTTTGCACCAGGTGACATGAGGGTGTCTCTGAAGCCCAACCCTGCCTTTGTACCAAAGGTAGTGGGCTCATTTTCTCCTATTCTCCTCTCAGCTTTCTGCCCACCGCCTTTTTCCTCACCTGAGGAGGAGCGGTTGCATAAGCTGTGTCCAGTTCGTGCCCTCAAGGAGTATGTTAATCGGACTCAGAGCTTTCGCAGGAGCAGCCAGCTCTTTGTGTCTTGGGGAGGACCTTGTAAGGGAAAACCCATCACAAAACAGCGGCTTTCCCACTGGATTGTGGAGGCTATTTCTCTGGCTTACTCCTGCCAGGGCATTCAGGCGCCTGAGGGGCTCAGGGCCCATTCTACTAGGGGCCTGTCGGCGTCTTGGGCCATTTTTAGAGGGCTATCTATCCAAGAGATTTGTGCTGCAGCAAGTTGGATTTCTCCTCTTGCGTTTGCACGTTTCTATAAGCTTGACGTCTCGGCTCCTGCTATGACCCACACAATTCTGGGTGTAGGGTCCTCAGCAGAACAGGACGTACCCTATGAGGCTAGTGATCGCTAGATAAGCTGTCTGGCAATACGGGAGTCTCCATATCCCATAGTGAGACATCGAAACGAATGTTAAGAAAGAGAACTTTAGGTTACTGTCGTAACCCCGGTTCTCTGAGTAACATGAGTGAGATGTCTCACCAGACAACCCTTCTTGCTGGGCGAAGCGAGAAGAGGTGTTTATCTTGAATGACGCGTGCGTTTGGACGCGTGCTACTTATAGTAGCATGTGACGTGAGTGTCACGGTCACTGGCCAATCAGGATTGGCGTATTGAGATAAGTGCTTCTGGGGAATCCGCGGAGGGGCGTATCCCATAGTGAGACATCGAAACGAATGTTAAGAAAGAGAACTTGGTGCTGTTGGTGAAATAAGTGCATTCCACTCAGCTTCAATCCACCAGAAACACATTTGGTGTGTTAATGATGACAAAA